>JAABOM020058758.1:0-13565 GCA_011800125.2 Solanum clarkiae
ATAAGTCATTTAATTAAGTCCCAAACTTTTATAATTTAATCCAATTAGGGACTTCCGAAATTAATTTTCCAAATTGGGCCTCCAAAACACCCAACTCTTATACTTATGTACCATAATTAGCATAAGTGCAATTTTCACAATATTTATGAAATTTTCCATGAGACCATTTTGCCCCAATTGAAATATTTACGGGGTCTAACAATTACTATCTAAAAAATCACATGGCACATCAAAACAAAATCGAGGGGCCTAATTTTTCACTTCAAACAAGTAGATGTCATAGATTCCAGTCAAATATGCTACTATTACTACTTTAACACCCTAAACATACCGGTTTAATAGAAAGTTAAGGTCCTCAAGTAAAGGACACAGGTAAGAAAATCCCGAGAACTCCAAATATGTGTAGACAGAGGCCTTGGTTACTCAGACATCACCGAGGCCCATAATTACCCCTACCCCATCGAAAAAGAATATGCAGTATCCTCGCTGCACTAAACCATGTACAAAAATAGGGAATAGGGTTCAAAGAAACATACTTATGGTGCATAAGCATTGATGTCATACTGTCTAGTATCATTGACTACATCCTAGGTGACCTCCTCTATCGCGACGGATGATAGTCCAGCACCTCTAGCCTGTTGCCGCTCTCCCTCTGCCCGATCTGCTCATCTAATAATGATGCCCATCTAGTCTCCTCTAACACTTGGTGCTCTTCTTTTGTGAGACCGTCTCGCAAAGCTCTCAACAGTATCATCACTAAAGTACAACCTTTTCTTAGAGACTGGTGCAGAGGCATCATTCATAAACAAATCCAACACCACTGGTGGCAGGACAGGGGGATAGGAAATGACACCAGAGTAGGTGCAGTGAGCTTCCAACGCAACTGCTGGATCTCAGATCAAACTTTTGTTATGTTAGGAATCGGCATCGTTCAAAATTGCTCCTCCACCTTGTGCTAAAAGAATATCTATCTTGCTGTGTATGCAGCGATCCCTCTTGTCCATGTCATCTTGTAACTCGAACAGTGAGTGCCTTGAACTTCGCTATTACTGACCGAACCTAGAGCTTGAGTTTCTGAAGTGACTGAGTCAACTATGACTCAGTTTGTGTCTATCGTTATACCAAGTTTTGTAAGGACTCGACTAAAATATAAACCATGCCCGTGGATTGAGGGTGTGAAGGTACAAGCTCTAGTGGAGTTGTAGATGTGGGGCATGTATTAGTTGACTCCATAGTAGGTGGCTCTCTCTCTGAGGCAGCTAGCTCAGTACCCTCTACAACAACCAAAACCATGAACATCTTAGGTAATCTAGTGGTGGAGTGTGGGGCTCGGTGGGATGCAATCCAATTGTCATCAACTTTGATCAGGTCGGCATCCTGGATCCTTTAGACATCTACAAATTGATCTACTCTAGGGATAATATATACATTGACTTCTATGCATAACTTGTAGACATGGCTTGAAAATGGGATGATCGTGGATCACCATAATGCCTACTCATGAATCTCAGAAATAATACAGCGAGCAAAATCTATACCGTATCCTGCCATAATACTTGCCACCAATACTGTACGGTTCGGTACCAGTGTGTTGTCCGTTATAGTTATACAGATACATGCTTAGACAACAACCCATAAAAACTTAGTCGTGAAGTTCAACGTAGCTTTCTTGATCGAGATATGGCCAGATACCCACTCACCATCAACACCCATACGTGTCTAGCTACCCATCTCAATATCTCTATCTTGTGGGCTGGATCCCCTGACTTAGCCTTATCTGTCATCATTTGAATGTGGTGATTGAACTCAATTGTAGATGTTCTCTACTTGTAGTCTGGTCCATACAAGAAACACCAGACAGTCTGCTCAGATATGTCAAATGGAACCTCTTGGACTAGTGTGCTCTGCAGAAGCAGCTACTCAATCACTTTGGCCTTCAGAGGCTTACATTATTTACCGTAGTTGCATAAGAGGCATAGAACTTGCGAACTATGTTTGGGTTGTATTTATCCGATATGACTGTCATTCTTTTGAACTTGTGTCAAGAAAAATAAGTCCCGACTTTTCAAGGACTGCATTTAGGCCAAAAGTCAGTATTTAAGGTTCCTCTGTAATGGTCCGCTGTGATTTTCCTTTTTCATTGTGAACAATATCCTCCTAATATATCTCAAACATACCAGGTACAGACTATTTGCGGGGCTACTGTGATACATTCATCGGCTATACCCTGTTAGGAAAATAAGGAATAGGACAAAGATAAATATGGCATAATAATATGAAAAATGAGGAAATAATGACACCAAGAATTTTTACGTGGAAACCCTTTTAAATAAAAGAAAAAACCACGGGTCAAGAGGAGCAACTGATATTACTATAATAAGGAATTTTACACCATGTAGGCACGAATACAATACTCCTAAAGACTTCTACACACACAAAAGAAATACTCCCTTTTGATTTTTTACCTTACTAAAAAATATCTCTTACACTCTATTTTTCTTCACAAACTATTTTTATTAAATAGCCTATGATATACTTCACGGATAAAATACTCAATATATTTTATTCTCTCTGTGACTCTCTTTCTTTTTCTCTCAATTTTTGGTGTGTTTCAAATGAGAGCCGAAGCCCTCTATTTATAAGGTGAAGAAAAGTTGTCATCTCTTCTCTTGACCAATCAAAGAAGAGGCAAAATACATTTTCTTTACAAAATGTTGCTTACAACTCAATTGCAAATTTTCAAGCAAATTTGCTTCCTTTTTAAAATGCCTTTTTGACCTGACAACCCATACCTTCAAGCAAATTTGCTTCCTTTTTAAAATGCCTTTTTGACCTGACAACCCATACCTTCACTTTGTTGAATGGGTGTGGGACCCTATCAATCTCCCCCTCTAGACCCATTCGCCGGAGGGAGGTACTTCCATCCTTTCAGAGAGAGCTTATGCTGACAAGTACTTTGCATAATTCAAACTTGTCTCTCGTCACAACCTTGGTCAGTATATCTGCAGGGCTTTCATTT
Organism: Solanum clarkiae; assembly: GCA_011800125.2. Taxonomy (NCBI): domain Eukaryota; kingdom Viridiplantae; phylum Streptophyta; class Magnoliopsida; order Solanales; family Solanaceae; genus Solanum; species Solanum clarkiae. The sequence continues at coordinate 3,020 of JAABOM020058758.1, forward strand.
GTAGAGATCTTTTCAACCTGCACAGATTTGTTCTCTATCTTTTCTCAAATCCAATGATATCTCACGTCTATGTATTTTGTCCTTGCATGGTACATCGAGTTCTTGCTCAAGTCTATTGCACTTTGACTATCACAATAGATGACATACTCTATCTACTGCAGCCCAAGCTCTTGAAGGAATTGTTTAAGCCATATCATCTCTTTGCCAGCTTCAGTAGCTGCAATATACTCAGCTTCAGTGGTAGATAGTGCAGCACACTTCTGCAATTTTGATTGCCATGATATAGTTCCCCCTGAAAAAGTAAACAAATATCCAGTAGTGGATTTTCTGTTATCAAGGTCACCAGCTATATCAGCATCTGTATAGCCCTTTAAGATTGGACTAAAGCCTCCAAAACATAAACATACATCTGAGCTTCCTCTCAGATACCTAATTATCTACTTCACAGCTTCCCAATGCACTTTTTGAGGGTTATCAAGAAATCTGCTGACAACACCAACGGCATGAGTAATATCAGGTCTGGTGTATACTATTGCATATATTAAACTTCCAACGACAGAGGAATATGGAAATTTTGGCCATATTCTCTTTTTCCTCCTTTGTTGGTGGACACATTTTCTTGCTCAACTTCATATGACTAGCAAGAGGTGTGCTAACAGGCTTAGCATTCTTCATATTGAAATGCTCTAATACAGGTTCAATATACTTCTTTTGTGACAAATAAATCTTCCTTTCATCTCTGAGACAAGAGATCCTCATGCCCAAAATTTGTTTGGCATGGCCAAGTCTTTCATAGAAAAATACTTACACAACTCATTCTTCAGCTCATCAATTTTGGAAGTATCCTTGACCACAATCAACATATCATCCACATCCAGCAATAGGATGATAAAATCATTAGAAAATTTTTGTACAAACACACAATGATCTGAGGAAGTCTTCTTGTAGCCTTTCTCCCCCATAACAAATTCAAACTTTTTGTACCATTATCTAGGAGCTTGCTTTAGGCCATATAGACTCTTTTTGAGTTTGCACACAAAATTTTCTTTACCTTTTACTTTGAAGCCCTTAGGTTATTCCATATAAATCTCCTCTTCTAGGTCACCGAGAAGAAAATCCATTTTCACATCCATCTACTCAATCTCCAAATTTAGACTAGCAGCCAAACCAAGAACTGTACGAATAGAGGACATTTTTAAGACAGGTGAAAATATTTCGTCAAAGTCAATACCCTTTCTTTGACCGAGTCCCTTAACAACCAATCCAGCTTTGTATCTGGGCTTTTGGGTATGTTTTTCAATTTTAACTTTGAATACTCACCTATTCTTCAAAGCTTTCATGCCCTTAGGCAATTTTACCAACTTATAAGTATGGTTCTCATTCAAGGATTTCATCTCATCTTGCATGGCCTCTATCCATTGACCCCTGTGTTTATCTTCATGGCCTCCTTATAACATTCAGGTTCTCCTTTATCAGTGAGTAGCATATACTCATTTGATGAATAAGGAGACGAGGGAACATGTTGTCTTGTGGATCTCCTGAGAGGAATATTTGAATCATCCACAATTTCATGAGCTGGAGGATCATTAATAACACCATTATTGTTATTTTCAATATCAACATGTTGATCTTGAACATGATCCTGGGCATCGTATAATCATCGAGCCTGCCAACATCATGCACACTTTCATGAGGCACTTCATCAAAATGAACCACACCATTAGAACTGGAGGATTCCAGCTTCTCCGCTTTCTTAATATCTTCAATTGTTTGATTCTCCATGAAAACGATATCGCGGCTTCTCACAAGCTTCTTTTCAATTGGATCATATAGCCTGTAACCAAATTCATCAAGGTCATATCCAACAAAGATACACTGTCTTGGTATCCAATTTTGACCTCTCATCTTTTGGCACATGTACAAATGCTTTGCAACCAAACATCCTCAAATGGTCATAGGAAACATCCTTGCCATACCAAACTTTGTTTGGAACATCACCTTGCAAAGCCACAGTGGGAGATAGATTATCAATTAGTGGGATACGCCACTAGACCACCACTTTGTCAAGAAGACTTTCAACGCAAGGCATCAACCACAGATCTCCAATTGCTTGGTCATGATTTCACATCGAGAACTCTGACCACATAGTTTTGTGACCTCCCCTCCAGCGATTATCATTTCGGATCTGCCACCATCTTGTACCGCCGCAACAACCTGCGGGACATGCTGCCTGACTACCTTTTTTCTTGTCGGGAAGACTTTCGACACAAGGCATTACCGCAGACCTTCACTCCACTAGGTTACACTATTTGATCCGTCAATCCATCTAGCACCGCTATTATCACTCAACGGGACACGCCGCTTGTACCATTACTTGATAGTAAGACTTTCGATATAAGGCACCCTCGCAGATCTTTGGTCCTAATGTCACACTAATGACTCCGCACACGTTGGTCCATCACTTCTGCCCTCCGAACCTGGGCTCTGATACCACTTATTGGATGTGCGCGGGCTCCAACATACCCATGGTAGTTTGGAAGAGCCGGAGTTGGACTATGACCCCTCCTCAAATGCTGACTCACTAAACTGGATGCTGTGACTTCCTTCAGCCTTAGAATCACCTTCCTCGTCAGAGTGGGGAGGTTGTACTATGAATGATCGGCGTAGCGGCCGATACAATTTACTTGGACTGATGCCTCATCTGCAGAGGATCAACTCCGCAGTAAGACAGACATCTAATTATTCCTTGGACCCACTTTGATCCTCATAGGAGGCTTTATCTATAATTCTTTAGCAAAGTGCTCGAGCCTTGACCTTTTTGTGACTAGTGCATCTCATAGGCATCATATCGAAAAAAGTATTGGTATAAATGTGAATCAAAAATAAAAAAGCAGTATTAGATGAAATTATGAAGCATGAAGACCATTTATAGATGCAGGGTACTTCTTTCTTGTTTTAGGTTTCTAAGTTGTGGATCCCCTTTACAGGTCATAGATTAAACTATGACTCGTGAATAGGGTTCGTGGTTGCAAATTCCTTTTTGCGATTTTCAGAATTCCAAAGTACAATCCCATCTATGACTTGTAGGATGAACTACGAGTCGTACATAGAGTTTATCCTATCGAACCATGTTTAAAGGTCTTTGAAGTATTATGAAGGACAATTACGGATCGTCGATTATTTGTAAAAGGCCTTCGTAATTTGTATTTCCAGGACCTGCTTAAACTCAAACATTCTAGCTAATTTTAACATTCAAAATTTCTATTTTTAAGCATAGTTTAAAGCAAAAACTAACTGACTACCCCCACCCTAATCAATTCCTTTGGTTTTAAATTTAATTTCATAATTCAATGCCTAAGACCGTGCATCTCAGTCAACTAAACAAAGTGAAATCATCCCTCAAACACTTGTCAACTTTTGTTAAGTTTATTAAATCACTAATTCATACAAATCCCAATGTTGATTGATACGCCCAAATTTACACTCCCGATAGGGATAGTAAAGCAGTCGTTGATCAAATATAGAATTCAAGAGTTGACGTCGATCCCCCAAGAAATGCGTAAGATTAGCTCTATTAGTGATGCTTTTCAGCTATAATATCTAATCCCGAAACCAAACGATAGCAATTAAAATAAATGGGGAAATTTTGATTTTTACAGTTTTAATTCCTAAAATAATGAAACAAATGCAATGACAACTAATTTCCAATCAAAGAATGAGAATAATAACGACAACTAGCTTTCAAATATTTTATAGATTTAATAATTTATGAAGGAACTAGGATTGTGATCCCCATGACATCCAATGCAATAACCCAACTTGTGTAGTAGATTTAGTAACAATTATATATACAAGATCAACAAATAATGTAACATCTAATTCACCTTTCGATCCTTCTTAGATGCAATTCATTCTTCACCTTTCAGTATTAGAATGTATAAAATTTTTAAACCTTTGTTACAGATCTCAGAATACTTTGACCTTTCGATCTCAAGTACTTAGACTAGGTTAAAAATCTCAAATTTCTGTTATAGGATTCTTTTCCCAATCAGTATATCCTTTCATGGGATGTAAAGAATACATGCATGCTCTTAATGCGTCGACTCATTGAGGAAGAAATTAAAATAAAGAATATTATAATATATACATGCATTAATCCCAAAATCTACCACAAGTTAGTTCATTTTATTGGATTTTCATGGTTCACACAATCCTAGATATAGATCTAGCCTAGCATATTCAAGAAAACAAAATAATAACAATAATATGAAAAAATCATAATTAAGAACGTACTCTTGATTTAACAATAGATCCAAGAAATACAAGAGAAAACTTGAAATAATAATGAATCCACAGTTCACAAGGTTAACTTTCTTCAAAGAAATGACTAATCTTCACTTACAAGATTTAGATTTAAAGAAAATATGAAGGAAAATGTAAGAAGAGTTTTGAACTCTTGGAAAATTCTCTCAGTCGTCTCTCATACATATATATATATATATATATATATATATATATATATATATATGTATATATATATATAGTGAGAAAAACTACTTTAAAATAAAATAATAAAATGTTGTCGGCATGGGTACGGGATCCTATACGGTCCGTGTGGGCTTGTACGGACTGTTACATGGTCCGTGGTCCATCACTTGGTTAAGGAACGATGTCCAATTGTGTCCTCCCTTTGTATGATGCTTGCCACGGGTCATGGTTCATCACACAGCCTGTGTAGACATCCGTTCATTCCCACTTGGTCTATTTGGCACATTTTTCTATGATAATTTCTCTTGCATCACGTCCACAGTCAGCTGTCACGGTGCGTGTGGAGTTATACGGACCATATAACAGTTCGTACTTCAATACTTTGCCAAATTCTTATTATTTTTCGACATGATCCAAATTTGCGTCTCCTTCACGGGCTACAGCCACGACCCATGTCTACCTGCACGGCTAGTGCACGCGCAGTCGTGGCCTATTCCAGCATAGTCCTTGCCTCAGCGCCATTTGTCCTTGCCAAGTAGAAGGCAACGAAGGGCCACACGATCCGTGGACCTTCCCATGGGCCGTGGAGGTCAACGTGTGCCTTCACTTTGCTCCATTGTTGCTTCCTTCATTTTGAGTCAATGTTCATTTTCTTTAATCACTATTTTCACTGTAAATTTCCCGTTTCTCATGCTTTATTTATTTTTCCTAAAAAAATAATCAAAACATACATCAAACCAACAAACTTTGCTTGAGAACGTATAAAAATCCTATGTTTAAAATATTATAAAAGTCGTATTTCTATGCCTCATCATTGATCAACCAAAAATTGACATGAAATTGAACCCTAACAATCCTAATTCCTCAATTCAATATCAATTACAAGCATACCAATTTAATTTAGCACGATCAATTTATGTTCTAGTAAATACTTCCTATAGGTGTTTAAAGGACAACTTACAAAGGTCATATGAGACTAAAATGCACTGACGATGACTCCAAACATGAAAACCCTATTGACTGGACTATGTGCTGAGGTAAAGGTACGGTGTTGGGTGATTGAAAATTGAGCAAAAAGTAACTAGAGTAGTCGAAATTTGGATAATTTTTTAGGAAAATAAAAGGAAAATTTAATTTTTCCATTTTAAATATAAGGGAGAAAATCAAGTCAAGTCATATTTTACTGAGGAAAGCCTGATTATGGGTCATAGACTGGACTACAACTTGTAATAAGAGGTTTTGTGGATGAGTTCTATACTGTAAGAATTGATATTCACGAAAGTTCGTCTATAAGTCGTAGTTTAAATTAGACTAAGGTTTCGTCGATGTCTTTGACACTTAGAAAATTTGAGATCATACCTAGGATCTACGAATTAAGTTTATGATCCATTGATTATTTTATGGGTCGTAAAGGTAATTCATAGAGCTAACACTTTTAGCATCTTTTATTTTCATGAATTATGTTTTATGATCCGTACAGACCCTTTGTAAAATTCATTTTTTTTCATGTGATCTTTCTAATTTTTTCAATATTATCTTACACAACTGCTTCGTGGGATATACATGAGATACCATGAATGGACCTATCCATTTTGACTTGAGTTACCCAGGAAATAAGAGTAGCCTTGAGTTAAATAAGAGGACCAAGTCATCAGGTGAAAACTTGCAATTTTCAATCTTTCGGTCATGATACATTTTCATCTTCTCCTTATATAATGCTGAACTTTCAACCGCCTTTATGTGAAATTTATCAAGCTAATTTAGTTGATTCAATCTTAGCTCAGATGCATCACCCCAATCCAAGTTCAATTTCTTGAGTGCCCACATCGCTTTGTACTCGAGCTTTACAGGCAAGCGACAAACTTCCCAAACACAAGATGATATAGAGACATGCCTATGGGAGTCTTGAATGCTGTCTGGTTGTCCATAATACATCATCAAGCTTTTTCAATCAATCTATCCCAATTTGCATTTACAGTCTTCACAAGTATTTGCTTGATCTCACGATTTGATACTTTCACTTGTCTACTCGTCGGGGGATATATCGTGTTGCAATACAATGTCTCACTCCATATTTCTTTAGTAGAGCACAAATTAACCTATTGAAAATGTGGAAACCTCCATAACTTATACCCGAGAAATACCAAATCTAGAGAAGATATTTTTCTTAAGGAATATTGTGATACTTTTGTCTTTGTTGTTGGGAAGTGCAAATACTTCCACCCACTTTAATACATAGTCAACAATAATTAGAATGTATTTGTTCCTATTTGAGCTAATAAAGGGACCCATAAAGTCAATACTCGATACGCCAAATAAATCGATCACCAGGAAAGAATACTAAATAGGCACCCACATAAGAAATGATATTACAATTATATAAAAATTATTTATTCCCAATTACCACAATGGTTCCCTTATTAAAAATTTTCACTAAAATATATTTGGTGACTGCTTCCATATATTGTTTGATTGAGAGACTAGTACGCCCTCTAGCCCACATTAACTAAATTTTTTAGATAATGGACTCCTATTAAGAAAAAAACATCTTAGGACATAAATTAAACATCACTTTTCATTTTTATCCTTTTAGTTATTTTCAATTTATTCTTGAACATGAAATAATTCAAAGTAAAATCATAAATATGAGGAATTATGTGACAACCCATCTTGAGATGAGATGTCCCACATCGAAAAAACACAGGAGAGATGTTGCGTACATAAGTAAAGGACTTGTCTATATATTGTGAGACGCCTTTTGGGGTGAGCCCAAAGGGACAAATCCGTGATAGGCTAAGCCCAAGAGCGGACAATACTTCACAGTGTTGGGCAAGGTCGTTACAGATGATATCAGAGTCACTCCTGTATTAGTCTTGTTGATGTGGGACTAGAGTTCAATTGAGTTTAGGCGAATTCCGGTGAGGTAGCGCAAACCTTAGTGTTGAGTTTAGGAAAATCTCATACAGTGGGGAAAACCTCAGCAAGAACGCTGAATCCATAGAGGGGGTGTGGGAAAACCTCTGCGAGAACGTGAATCCATAGAGAGAGTGTATGTAACAACCTATGTTGAGATGAGAAACCTTAGTGTTGAGTCTAGGAAAATCTCACGCAGTGGGGAAAACCTCAGCGAGAACGCTGAATCCATAGAGTAGATGTGGAAAAACCTCTGCGAGGACGTGAGTCCATAGAGAGAGTGTATGTACAACTCATCTTGATGAGATGTCCCATCTCGACAAAAATATAAGAGATGAGGCGCCTTTTCATTATTTTCGATTTGAGTTTAGAGTCTTAGTTATTTGTATTATTTAGATTCAAAGAAATATCTGCATCCATAGAGGGGGTGTGGGAAAACCTCTGCGAGGACTTGAGTCCATAGAGAGAGTGTATGTAACAACCTATCTTGAGATGAGAAACCTTATTGTTGAGTCTAGGAAAATCTCATGCAGTGGAAAAAACCTCAGCGAGGACGTGAGTCCATAGAGAGAGTGTATGTAACAATATATCTTGAGATGAGATGTCCCATCTCGACAGAAATATAAGAGATGAGGCGCCTTTCCATTATTTTCGATTTGAGTTTGAGTTTAGAGTCTTAGTTATTTGTATTATTTAGATTCAAAGAAATATCTGCCTTTTTATTATTTTCGATTTGAGTTTAGAGTCTTAGTTATTTGTATTATTTAGATTCAAAGAAATATCTAAATCAAAGGGATAAATTCGTGACGGACTACGTCCAGGACAATACTTCACAATTTTGGACAAGGTCGTTACAAATTAACTCTCTACTTATCATACTTAGAAAATGTAAATAAAAGGCAAAAATTAAAGAAATTTTTAACAACTCGTTTGAACATTGTAAACTTATTTTGAATATTGAAAAATGATTCAAAAATTTAATTATTATGAACTAGACAGAATAGCGTTTTCATGCAAAAAAATTAATAAGCATCCTAATATTTTAATTGGAATCTATTTCCCACCATTTGTTTTTCCAATAAATTGGTCAGGTGATAAGATCACACTTTATGACATAAATCTTTTATTGAATTGTCATCGGAACAATATATATTATTTTTTTTCAATGAGTTAGCCAGAAGATCATGTTATATAAATTTTTAATTGAGTTGTGGTAGGAACAAAACCTGTCTTTATATATATACTAGGCCGCCCGTGCTCAGCACAGGCATTTTGCTGACATTGTTGTACAAAAGAGGTCTAATATTGACTGTTGCGAAAGGAAATTTCATATAGATTTTGATTGTCAAGTAGAAATTTTCAAACATTCGATTAAGGTGAATAAATATTACATCCATAATATACTTAACAATATTTATATTCAATTGCAAAACCAAGTTGCACGATTACATTGTTTATTGATATAAAGAGACAAAACAGTCTAGTTGTTTATGTTCATGTTGGTAGTCATTGTGCCACGGTTGAGATAAAATTTGATGCTTGACAATCAGAATTTAATAGTACACACTTCATTTGGCCATCCATTAAAAGAAGAAAAAAAATAACATAAACATTACCAAACTAAATTTTGAATGATAAAATGCTCAAGTAAAAGAGAGGACCTAAAAGCTGATAATCTCAAGAATTTTTTTTCTTCATATGTGATCAATGCAGGACTGATTATTTATATACAAACTTGAATTAACAGGTCACCAAAATATATGCATCAAAATATCAATCATCCAGACAAGTATCTCCGAGAGTGATGTTGTTGGATATATATCCATCTATATTGAATTACGGAATATGAGTATTACATGAAAATAAATCAACCGTTTCATGAGGTGAAGGATTTGACTAAATAACTATGTTATTTACTTCAAAAATCGGAAATTCTTAGTTCACTGGGACTTTTGAGTATTCCAAAGACAAAATAATATCTAACTCTTTCCAATAAGAAATAAGCCTTATTCTCGAAAACTACATTCTAAAATTTTCGCCCAAACCTATGGTAAACATAAAAGCAGATTTCATAATTTATAATAAAAAACAGGAAAAGTTCATATTCCATTATAAGTTGTATATATAGAAAAAAATTGTTTGTCAAAGACACATAATTATTGAAGCCAACTCTAGATACTATGCAATAGAACAACAATAAATTTGATCCAAAACCTAAAATTATTCAAGAAAATTAAAAAAAATGAGCAAAATAATTAAAAGAAGATCATTAAACACGATGTAAAAGAACTACTACTATTCTAGAAGTTGGCAGTGATACTCCTTATGAAATACATGAAAAATAACTTGCAAACATGTTTCTTCAAATACTTACTAATGTCGTAAAACATACTAAGTTCTGATGCAAGAGAGCATCTTACTCGAGCACAGGTCAACCTACTATTTGAAAATAAACGATTAAGGAACATAAAAGATCTTATCTGTAATTTTCTGCGAGTATACTGGACTTTAGTCAACCATGTTATCCAATATTATGGCTGGTCATCTCCTTTTTGAGGTTCATATCTCCTAGAATTTTCAAAATATAAATCAGGTTAGATAGACAGTAACTATCAGCAGTGTTAAGTTCTTCAAGTACCAAGGAAAATGCGTACCTGAAAGGAACAAAAAATAAAACTCAACCTTTAAGAAACTCAGTTAGAAAATTGATCTTATAATGATAAAAGAAATACTATAACTTTAAGTTGAAGTCACATAAACTAAACAAAGCATACATAAATGATTTCTAAACAAGTACCTTAACAAATTGAAGTACATTAATATTATATATGTATGGGTGAGGATTTAAGAGGATTCATCTGGTTCTTAATCGACCAAGGAAAAAGTACATGAGGTCTAAGCCCAGAGAGCAATAATCACATTGCATAGGCAATAACTTTTCCTTTTTGCATCAGTACCCCACCTAATCCAACCATCGAAGCATCACAATACACAGTGAAGTCTACACCCGTCAAAATAGGAGCTGAAGTCAACAAGGTTTTGAGCTTTTGGAAGCTCGCCTCACACTTATCAGACCAGTGGAAAGATACATTCTTCTGGGTTAATCTAGTTAGTGGGGCCGCAATGGAAGAAAAACCCTGAATAA
>JAABOM020058759.1:0-13560 GCA_011800125.2 Solanum clarkiae
CATATGAAAATACCAAGCTCTTTAAACCATTGGTTTTGCAAAGGTAAATTATCAAAAGAAATTATTTTATTAAATTTGATGAGATAGCCAAAGCCGGTCAACAACCTAAGCCTTCCCAAGAACATTGCAAATAACACACAAGCTGCACATATAGGTTAAGTAAAAAAGGATACATGTCCTAGACGGACCCAACCCCTGTGTCGAGTCCCACTAAGTCAAATGCGAATGATGCAAATAGTTGGAGCATAATAAGGATACCCACGCATGTGTTTCAGTTGGACTTGGTCCAAACCTAACAGAAATAGGTGTCTAGACTGTCTTTACTCGAGCGGACACTCGAGCCAGGGAGGGGCAATTTATCGGTAGCAGTGTTATGCCGACTTCGTTGCTTATCCAACCCTGCCTAACATGTACAACTAATAATCCTTCACTAGTGTCAAGACACTCTAGCTTTATCCTAATAGAAAGTAGGATGCATAACTACATTCCTGGCTACCCTATGCTTTCAGAGACTCAGAGGTGGGTGCGCGAGAGAAGAAAGTTTATAAATCATGCAATAATATCACTACAATACAAGTGAGCCAATACCACATTAAGCCAACGAACATAATATATTAGAACAAATATCAATCAACATAACAAAGCTTGAATTCTGAAAAAGTCCGCAGCGGAGTCGCCAATCTGTCACATCCCTATTTTTCCCCAACATGTGTAGGTTTTGAAAGATAAAGAGTTTTTCCAATTGAAGTGACATATTGAAAAGGGATTATATTTTTTATTTATTCAGAGCCACCACTTAGAATTAAATTTTAGTGTTCCAAGTCACCTTATTTAAATCCCTAATCAAAAGGAAGTTGACTCTTTATTATCGGTCTGTGAATACAAATATTAGGTAAGGAATTATGTTGATCAAGGGGAAAGTGCTAGGTACCCCTCGAGTCCCGTGGTTCTAGCACGGTTGATTTTATCAACCTGTACTTGTCTTAATTATTTTTAGGATAAATTGTGTTTATGAACCTTAATTTGCTCATTTTTTTTTAAAAAAAATAAATAAATTTTATGAGTTTCAACTTAGATGTGTTACCACATACTTCGTCTAGAAGTTAGAGGCATGATTGCCTTCTTGGCATCTTAAGAATTTTTGTAAGCAAATTTTCATTTGAATGAAAGAAAATTATCAAAACTCGTTTAGTCATGGTGCATACCGCATCCTTGATTTTTTTATAAAAAGAATTATTTATTTATTTATTTATTTATTTAATTTTTAGCGTCTCCACAAAGATATGTAACCACATTTTTTATTGAGAACAAGATTATACATGGGTAAAGAAATATGCCTAAAGCTTACTTAGAGATTAAAGTGTTTATTCTTCTTTTGCGAACTTTATATGACTATTCTTTTCCCTCTTTAATTTATTGATTATAATAGATCTTAGACAAATTGATGGTCCCTTTCACCTTTATCATATTTGCTAATAGTAAAAGGGAGTTAGAGCCAATAAGCATTTATTTTGAAATTAGAACGTTTTCTAATTTAAAAAACTAATATCTCGTGCTTGTTGTCATTTCCAGCAAACAAAAAACAATTAAAATAACCAAACCCACCGGAAGGTGGGTCAATATTAATCACAAAATTGAAAATCAAACATAAAATTATAGATGTTAATGGAAGAATTATTTACCAAGTAAGATAGGAAAAAAGCTAACGAATTTAGTAGCTACTTGAAGTGAGATTAATCTCTAAACAACTAAAAGAGAACTAATTGTTTCATTTTTCCATTAAAACTAGATAATCTTACTGTTCAGATTAAAATAATAATAATAGTAATGAGAAAACCCACCCAACCAATAAAACAATTACGACTAAAGAAACCCATATAACTAACATTTAATAAAACAATTACGACTAAAGAAACCCATATAACTAACATTTAATAAACTTTAATAAAATCTTATTTCAACCCGTTTCTTTTTTTTTCAACAGCTTATAATTGCTGATGTAAAACTTAGATAGACTAAAACTAAAATTTATCCTTTTGTATTTTAACAAAAGCAAGCTTTCTTCACATTCATCACTGCTTTCACTGATTTACTTGCAAAAATAACTATTCCAACTTTAACATGTCAACTAATGTAACCTTCAAACTCATAAGTTCTTTAGTTATTCAAATTGATATACAATGTCTTCTAGAAAAAAATCATACGCAAACAGGCTCCAAAAAGTTTGTTCAAAGAAATAAAATCATATAAACAATTTGATCGAAAATTAATTGTATTAAGAAAAATAAAGTTTGATCGAATTACAAATCAAAGGAACATGCTGCAACAAATCATAATCACAAGAATAAACAAAAAATGAGAGTAAATAAACATTACATATATGACGTTATATTCTCATATGAGATAGAGTTTAAAAGCTACCTCTTTTCAAAATTACCGCTACTAATCTACTGATTTCCAAGAGCTAGTAAATGTCAAACACATATAAGCTGCGAACCGAAACCGTCGAGGAGAAACTCCAACCAGAATCAAGAACGAAAATTGATTGTTGTTCTTTTGTGAAACACTCTACTCTTTCTATTTTTTGAAACTTTCTCTTTTATTTTCACTGTACAAATCCTTTTTTCTTAGACCCCAAAAACTTCTCCCCTTTTTAATATCATCTTTTATTATTATATAGAGAGAGTGGGGGAGGAAGTTATATTGTCCTAGGAGTGTAGGGTGTAGGAATTGAGAAAAATAAGGAGAGTTGAAAGTTTTTTTTTTTTTTTAAAGAAAAGAAAATCAAGGTGTATGTGTGTGCAGATGGGGATGGGACATGTTTTTTTAGGTTTGTTAGTGTGTGTGTGTCGTCTAGTGTAGTTAGGCTTAGGCTTTTTTTTTTTTTTTTTTTTGGGGGGTTTCTTTTTTTTCCCTTTTGTTATATATATGTGTGTAAATATTTATAAAAGAAAAGAAATATATATAAGAATGAAAAAATTATGTAATTTTTTAAGCTAGCATAATTTAGAAATAGCCAATCTAAACTTATAATTTTTAAGAAAAAAATCTAGTTTATCAAAATCTAAAAAAAAATCATGTTTCTGTATATTTTTGAAAATAAATTAAAACAAACTTATCTTAAAATGTGACTCCATTTTGTAATTTTCAAATATTTTAAATAGACCTACTATAAATAAGGTTAAAATAAAAATATCAATTTAGAAAAATACATAAATAAATATTTAAGTTCCAAAAAAATAGATAAATTAAATTTGGTAAAAAATTATGTGTCTGCAGAGATCATTATTTTGGACGATAAAAATAGATCGAATACATACAAATACATATAAATTGTTGCGAAGTTTCACTTAGATGCTTTAGTTAAAGTATATTTTAATTGAGTACTCAATTTATAATTAAAAATTGTTTTGATCGACGCTTTTTTTGATAATCAGTAAAAGAAAAGAAGAAGAGTATAATACTTCTCTATTGATTTGACAAAACAATGAATTAATCAATTACATGTGACATTTTGAGTTTTAAAAAAGAAAAAATATTTAATAAATAAAACAAAAATAACATTCTAAAAATAGAAAATTTAAAATTTATAGGAAAAATATAATTTTTCTAAGCTTTTAAGCTTTCATATAAAAAATATCTGAAAAAAATCTTCTTTGACCTTTTTACACACTGATGTGAAGATAGTACGAATTATCAGATCAGTTAAAAATGTCAAGATAACATAGAATAAACTTTATTACAGATATTTCAAAGTTATAATATAATTAAGTTAAGAATTATAAATGAAATTTTTATCAATTTTAAATATCTAACACACTATAAAAATAAGAGGAGTAATAATATTTAATGGTGTGGCGATAAATAAATAAAAATATTTACGATTTTTTTTATGTGGAAAATAGTCAAAAAAGAAAAACCAAAAAAAAAAATTAAGTGCATATAATTGATGTACAACTGCCCCTTTGACTGTCACCACCAAAAATAAAAAATAAAAAAAAGAGGTTCTCATTTTCCTACGCGCAAATTAGCACTACTCACTGTAGTTTTTTCACATTCCGAAGGTATTATTGTCACTTTCATCCAAAAAGTTCTCAGTTCCATTTTGTCCACTCATCCTTTAGTGCTCCACTTTTTATACAAAATCCCTAAAATACCTTTGATCTTTCCAACGGACGAATCTTATGCTTCTAGTAAACTACTAGTGGTGGTTGGTCCGTGCTCAGTTGGGTGTATATATAATTTTTTGTGACTAATGAAATTATAGGTGTCTTATATTTTTTCCGTTGAGTGTAGTTTTTTCCGGAAGCAATTAGTAGCAACTTGTTAACCTTAATATGCATTTATATCCACACAAAATCCAATCATGTTGCAGTTGCATACTGTTTGTTTCTCTTTACATTTATATTTACACAAGATGCAAAAACATTAACTGATGCTGTAGTTGGCTGGGGGCACATCCAAAAACATTTGTACACATTAACGAATCAACGGCTTGTTGACATGTGGCTCTTGATTCAAAAAAACGAATACATGAAAAATTTAGAGTGTGTAATTTTTGAATAGTAATAGTAGAAGAAGTAGTGGGATTTGTATTTTGTTCATTTTGACTAACCTTTAATATTGTTATGTTAGCGTTGATCCTACATTTTAGACTTTTTAGTTGATGATGTTTCCTCTACTGAGGTGTCGTAATCTTCTGCAGCAGCTAGGAATTGTAGCTTTCTTTTGCCCCTTGCAGTAACATTTGTTGGTGTTGGAACTGCTGGCAAATCAAAGATGGTTTCTTTGTGGCTGAGGGATAAAATCACTAATGAACCAGGTGTTTTGTCTGGCGTGTAGAGTAGTGATTTCTGCAAGTGAACTTTGAACCATTTCTGTGAGAACTCTTCACAAATATGCTCAACATGGATCAATTGTTTCTGCATAAAGAAGTTAATTACAGGCTGGAATGGATATACAAGTTGCGGTAGTTTGAGTGTCAGATGGGTTTGTACCTTGACAATGATTGTTTCATATATTTGGTCTGCTGTCATTGACAACATTCTTTCAGCCAGTTTGTCTGACATGGTTGCTGTGATGGTTCCACTTGCATCAGCGATTTCAACCTCAAATTCACACCTGCAATGTTGCTTGTTAGAGCAATTGCGTGACAAAGGTGATATTTAATAATATCTTCTTGGTTTGCAGAGTTGTTATTACCTTGGAATCAGCATGTTGCGCTGCTTGCAATTTATGCATGGAATTATTTTCTTGCGCTTCATTCGCACCAAATGTTTACATTCTGAGCTGCAAAGTATGTAGAAGTACTGAAATTCATTTGGTTACGACATCTCCCCCTCAACGTAGAAAGTTTGAGCCTGTGACATATTATTTTTTAGCTTCAAACAAGCAAGTACAGAGATCATCTTAAAACAACTAAGGAGCCAGTGAAATGTCAAGATAAACATTGAATCAAGCAAGGGTTGATGAAACCTAGTGTGAAAATTAAAATTTGCGAAAATCAGAGTAACTCATGAGACATTAAATAATCAGTAAACCACAATACTCTCAAGAACCACTGTTTCAGAACGTAAAAGAAATAATCAAGCAAATGAAGAGCAAACTGGAAAATAGATCAATATAATGAGCAAAGGGAACATGTTTATGCTTAACAGATACCACCCTTTAATTAAGAATAATAAACCTTAACCACATATAGTAGGTAAGGTTAAAGATTTAGCATGTTTTTAGGAATAAACTCCAAAAACAGAGTAACAAATGCTAAACTAAGTGCTACCATGAGCAGCAATCCTAAAATAGATGGGATGGACTACACGGGTCATCTGTATCCATTGAATTCTACTTCACCATAGACTCAAGTATAACACCAATATTCCAGGAATTTCTCAACTATGGAGAGAAACAAGAAGTTATTTGGAATTGTCCTTGTCCATTAACCACTAAAAGATTAATTGGCCACACATTAATGTGAAATATATAGCAGTATTGAGGACTATTAGATAAATTAATTAAAGAACCTTGGTACAATGGAACCAAGCAAGAACTCTTTACGTCAAAGTTGTTCCCAACAACTCTCACATCGTCTAATCCAATACATCGTTTATATGGCAATATCAGATCCAACAAGTTGTCAAATATAAACAAAAAGAATTTGAAGAAGCAAATAAAAAAATTAGTATCAGGAACTCTACCCAGATGAGCCACAGAAAATCAGAGTGCTGCATTGAAGATCAAATGTGTCAATGTATTTTTTTGTGATATAACGTACAACCAAAATCTGTGAGAACCCATTTCTTTGAGGGGAAATATGGAGAGCTAACTACTCCTAAAGCATTAACTAACCAGAGACCAGGTTGAAATAAATATTTATATTGAGCCCCATTAAATAGATTAAACACAGTAGTTTAAATTGTTGAGCCTGGAGTGCAAAAGGAAGCAGCAGCCCAAAATATGAAATATCGACAATAGGTGTAAAGCATCAATACATTTAGAATGTATGAGGAGATAACAGGATACCAATCGCGCAAAAGGGAAACTAAGAGCAGGAACGATGAAGATCTATATTTGTGAATTTCCTCTAGGTGACAACTCATGGTTGGCAGAACTGGAAATAGTTACAACGCCAATGTGGCTAAAACCCCCCATTTGATAACAAAGGAAAGAAATACTTGATTTCCATCTTAATTTCATAAAAGTAACACATAAATTAAGTTTGATATTAAGAGGCATGAACCAAATCTTGTCCTGATCAATGACCCTTTTTCCATTTTGAAATGTAAGCTTCCTACCACATTCATGGAGAAGCTCAGAAAGGGGCTAGGATCAATTGAGCAGACGGCACAGTTAATATGAATATGTGCTTCCTAATCTTTTTGAAATTAATAACGACTATTCATCTAATGTCTATGAGTCTCAGGGAGGCAGTGGAAGGATGAAGCAGATGGAAGTTGACACGGCCAATTAGGAAAGCTGGGAAGATGATCCGAGAAAGCACTTTTCGGTGTCTCCAACAAGAAAGGGATCACAGATTCACTTACTCTAGCTTGGTCCTTTCTAGTTTTGATTATTTGGTAAGCTTCCTGGACAGGTAAGTTCCATTATGTTGTTTTGTAGTGGAGCTAACACCTATCACTTGTGTAACTTTGCGTCTTCTTATTGTTTGCATTGAAGCACCTTATTCCATCAAAATAAAAAAGGGCAAAAATAAGTGAACTCTACAAAGGTGCAGTTTGGCAGGAGATAAGGTCACTAAACCCTTCAAGATAACTAATTTCCCCAAAAATGACACAGACGTGCATATTTGGCTGGCTCGCTGGAAAAAATTTAACAGAGTTTCCTTTATTTGAGGAGCAACCATGAATTTCTAATGTGTTAATGTCTCAGGAAAAACAACCCAATCCATTACAGTAGAAGCAAGATAAAGTAAGAGCGAGCAGAGAAATTGGAAGAAGGGAAGCTTCGAGTGGAACAGAAAAGCTGAGAAAGCAAAAGATCGTCACGGTAGATTGCAATTGAACGCTGGAGATAGAGAGCCTTTCATCTTCAAAAGGCGCAACATTTAGTGAAAAAGATGATTCGGATGAACTTTTCTGAGTATGTTCGGTCAACAACTATTTATTTTCCTTCGTCCTATAATACAATGGTGCATATTTTAAGTAATAATTCTATTGAAATTATATCAAAATAGGAATATAGTGACGTGTGATTCAATCAATTGGATACCAGTTAGTTAAGTCTTCTGCTTGTGGGTACAAAGGATTGATTAGAATGGAGGAGTTGAACCTTGTTGTCAATCGAATTTCTGCACAAAATATATATGTTTAAGAAGAGAATACACATTTATATAAATGTGTGAGAGAAAAATAATGTTGTACCTTTTCTAAAATTAGAAACAGCTGTTCATTTTGCAAGTATAACTGGATACTCTTGTAGCTGTTGTTGCAGTTGTGCACCTTCCTTATCTGCTAGTTCTCCCCAGAGGGAAAGCAGAAAAGGCCTCTTTCTGGAAAAATAAAGGAGTATTAAAAATTTGTTATGCCATTTTCATTAAAATAAAAAGCAATATAGTAATACTTGTCGTCTATGATAATAGCTTCTTGAGATCTTTTTTCTTCACTGCCATAATATTTCATTGATCTACAATTTGCAATGACAGCCAGCAAATCTTTTTTGGTATGTCATGTTAATACAAAACTAAAATGTAAGCGTTTAAATGTGATAACGAGTAAGTATGAATCTTTTTGTGCAGCAAAGAAAATAAATAGGAAGAATAGTATTTGCCTACCGAATTCAGAGCCTGGAATTTGTTTTTCAATATCAGCAAAAGAGATTGTGCTCAATTTTGTAGGCAAGGGCAACGGCTCGTCTTTTTCTTCTTCTTCTTCATTGTTCTCTGTTATTTCTTCGACAATGGTGAATGAATCAATAACCCAATCGAATCTATTGACTGGTATTGCATATGGTGAAGGATCTCTGACGCTTGCTGTTGAGATGAGATATGTATGGAAAAGTTTGAACAGCTCATCATAATATGGAATCTGGCCGCCGTATATGATGATGCAAATTTGATCTTCCTGTATTGTAGTCGTTAACAGTGAATATGGAGTTATTACCTAAAGAAGTGATAAAGCAATTGGTATGTAAGTGAGAAGTTGGGAAACTTACTTTGAAATCTGACACGTTGATCTTTACTGATTCTTGGACGAATTTTATCAATCACTTGTATTTTTCAAGTCCAATCTCTAGTTGATCGGGTGATTTCATTGATCGTGTACCTCGCTTCCATATTGTTAGCTGTATTGTCGATCTGCATAAAAAGAGAAATTGTGAGTGGCAGGTAATTAAGTGAATAATTAGACATGAAAATATTGAAATAATAAAGACAAAATGTAAAAGATAGGAATTAAGAGAATGCTTTTTTAATTATTTCATCATAAACTATGTTAGCTGTCATGCTTTGTTGATGTAGGCAGTCGAATCAACACTTTCACAAAGTTTGAACTTTTTGCTCTAGATAATGCAATGTATAATTGACCATGAAAAAAAATTGATTCACATAGATAAAGTCCTGCAAAATCTAATGTTTGACCTTGTGCCTTATTTATAGTCATGGAAAAATATAATCGTACGGAGAATTATATTCTCTTGAAAGGAATCACAGATCTATCGTCTCCAGGTGATAAAAGTGGTATCCTAGAAATAAATACATGTGTATTTTTATAATTCCCTGTAATTATTTTAGCACTAGTAACATGTTTTTTGAAGTCACCATAGATCAGGCGAGTACCGTTACATAATCCTTCACAAGGATTGAGATTTCGTAATACTATAATTGGACAATTTTGCTTTAAGGTTAATTTGTATGGTGGTAAACCTGCAGAATTTAAGGTATGCAAAAAATCTTCAAATTGACTTTGGTCATTAGGTTCAATAGTTTCGTTATAGCAACAAATGTTCTCATTTTATTGGGGAATTTAGCTATAAGCATTTCGTTGATTTCATTTACAAAATCATTTTTGGTTGCGAGAATAAAACGAGTCGTAGTTGTTTGTATTAGCAACCAATTTATGCATATTTGGGTAGGTCACGTTAAATAGGTTGTCTAAAGATTCTTTTTCAGTTGTAAAAGATATAATTATGGATTGTGGAATTCCAATTTTTTTGTCACGTTTTCTTTTTCTGTTCCGTTCCCAATTCGCATAAGGTAATTACAAAAGGCTGAATTTTTTTTTTTGCGCGCATATTTATAGATAATGGTAGTTTTTGTAACTGGCTCCAGATATGAGAAAATAACAAACTTTCAGTAATGAAATCTTCTATGTTCTCAGCTCGTATAACTGGAAGAGTTTGTCTGAAATCACCTCCAAAGATAATAACTTTTCCTCCGAAAAGAATATTTGTATCCATTAAATCTTTTAAAAGTAAATTTAAAGTTTCAACCATTTTTTTTGGCCATTGATATTTCATTCCACACAATGAGTTTTGCATCTCGTATTAATTGAGCTAATGCACTTTGTTTGCTAATGTTAGAATTATAATTTTCATCAATATCTATAGGAATTTTGAATCGTGAATGGGTCGTTCGGCCCCCACTGAGAAGTGACGCCGCAACACCAGATGTTGCCGTTGCAAGAGCTCTATATCCCTTGTGGCGCACAGTAGCTAGCAAAGCACGATATAAAAAATTTTCCCCGTTCCGCCAGGACCATTTATGAAAAATGGTCCAGCTTTGTTTGAAAAATGTTGTTTGAACAATCGTGTCATAAACTTTTCGCTGTCCTACATTTAGTTTCCTATGTAAAAGTAAATCTGCTTGAGTAATTTAATGTTTTTTTCAAAGTGAATTTCTTTCATTTCTCTAGCTTGAGAGGATGCTTTGATTGTTTGAACGATAAGCTTATATTCGTTAATATCATGCCCCATAGAGTGCAAAATATCATTAATATGGTTTGATGCTCTATATCGAATATCACTTACAGTCAAACTATGTAAGATTTTAAAATCTTCACACATTGGTTGTTCAAATTTTTCCCATAGTTCTTTGGGATTGGTTGGTTCACAATATACTAACAAAGTAGCAAATAAACGCCGCAAACTATATGGTAGTTGATAACTCACAGCTTCAGACATACAGTCAGCAAGATTACTATCACCATGTAGTAATCCTCGTTGTTCAGCAGCTTCTTCGAATGTGCTATAAGTTTTTCCATTGATTGTCGGAAGATCTTGGTAAAACTTTGGACATCTCACATTCATCAATAATAATCTAAGGTAATATCATTCTTCTTCGGTTGGATGACACGTCACAACACATCCAATAGCAAAGCGTTGTCTGCGACGTATTCATATTTTATCTCTCGCAGACCAAACAAAATGTTCTGGAAACTCTTTATATAGTAAATTTAGTTTAGTAGCATCTTTGTTTGCTCTATTCATATGGAAAAATTCTATAAACATTGTTGTGTTGATCATAGGATTTCTAAGGATTGTCCTTATATCAACGTTACTTTTCACTTATAGGAAACCCAAATAAACGCCATGTAGCCTCTGGCGCTAATACCCATCTAGCAGATTGATATTCGTTTATTCAATCAATTTCTGTATTTGCTTCATTATTATTCACAGTGAAACCAATTTTGTCATGGCCTTTGCAAATATATTTGTATAAATATTTAACCACTTTAATGTCCAAACAGACTTCCACATTCATATGACAGTTGAATTTGCCCAACAAATATGAATTGTATGGAATAACTCAAGAGTTATCTAAGAATTTATCTCTTACCTTAATAGTGTGTCCAGTATTCCGTCTTTTATAAATTGGGCAAACATCTTTTCCTTTTAAGGTTTGATCAGCATATTGTTTTGGGTAGTTAAATTTACAACCACCCTGTCATACATGAATTTGTCGGGTTTAAATCACCACAAGGACCACGCATCATATATTTAACAACACATCAATATAAATCTGGTTCTGTAATTATATCAGGCAATTCCGCACTAATTACGAAGTCGTATGCCTCAGGTGTTAACAATTTATACCCACTAGCTAAGATGATTAAAAAGTGGATATGTGATAACCCTCGTTTTTGAAATTATATTGTGTACATAGAAGCAACGACTTTCCCAAAAATATTTGTTTATTTATATCTGATTGAAGTTCTTCAACCTTAGCTCTAAACACTCGGCTAATCAAGTCAGGTCTATTTTGGGCCTCATCAGTAGATAGAAAATGTTCCTTTATTTCTGGCCATGTTGGATCGCAAGTCATAGTTATAAATAGATCAGGTTTACTATAGTATTGTACTAGTGCGATAGTATCCATATATCGTAGTCGCATATCTCGTGGTCCCCCTATGAAAGAAGCTGGAAGGAATTTTTGCTCTCCAACATTAGAAGTGTTTCGTTCCCCTAATCTCAAGGTGTCAACTAATCCCTGCAATACATACGTTCTAAATAAGTCTTGGTTGAATGAAATGAAATCGAATCTTTGTGTTTCGAGTTGTACATGTGCATCTATTGAGTATTGCTGGAGCAGTCTGCCATAATGCAAAATTTCATCTTCATTAGCACTTCTAATCTGAAGTTTGTAATAGTAATATTCACGAACAGAAACAGTAATGAGATCTAAGCTTTGTGTTTCGAGTTGTATATATGCATCTATTGTATTGCTGGAGCAGTTTGCCAGCATGCAAAATTTCATCTTCATTAGCACTTCTTATCTGAAGTTTGTAACAGTAATATTCACGACCAGAAACAATCACACCTTTTTCTTTCCTTTTTGGAATGTTTTATTTTCAGTGTTCAAATAATCTTCAATTGAAGGCGTATTTTTTACGCTCGTTAATAGATCAGGCTGGCTCGGAAAATGCTGCCCGCTATTTCTTTCAAGCAGTCCGCATTTTTGAATCCCGTAATGCCATCCATCATGTTCTCCATAAGGGAATAACAATGGATACTGTAAAGCATCATAACAGCCATAATAGTAATTCATTATTTGGGATCTACTATTCCGCGTGTAAATCCGAATAGCTTTATTATTTTGTTCAATCCATAGACCTGCTACTTCGGATACAGTAGGAAGATTATATGTTCGTTGGTCTAAGCTTGAGTCACATTTAAGAGCAATATAGAGATTATCTATGTTTGAAATGTCCATTAGGTTTTTAAGAAGTATAGTATATGGATTGATTTTCAAAATATCCATCAATTTTCTAACTATGCCCTCATCGATACTATCCGAGCACATCATTCTATTAGCAACCTCATTATTATTATCAAAAAAATGTAACTGTAAATTGTTAGGTTTTCCATCAATTGGATATAGGTCCTCTATGAAGTGGTACATTTGACCTTGAACTCGAAATGTATAAACACCATGATTTCTTCTTGCTAAATTTTTATCTTAGTGCACACCAAGAGAAGTAAAAGCAAACATATTATTATATGTTCTAATATATGTTCGAACGTGCTTAGATTCTTCATTGTTTCCAAAGTAGAGATTTCGTAATTCCATTGGCAATTTATGTGAGACCAATTTAACTGAGCCATCACTACAACAGAATCCTGCTGATTCATATTGAAGCTTGATTGCATTACAGAATTTACATCTCGAAACCTG
The DNA here is from genome assembly GCA_011800125.2 of Solanum clarkiae. NCBI lineage: Eukaryota > Viridiplantae > Streptophyta > Magnoliopsida > Solanales > Solanaceae > Solanum > Solanum clarkiae. Next base: position 13,124 of record JAABOM020058759.1, read on the forward strand.
TTTAAGTGGAATATTTTATACAAGGTTCGAAGTTGGTCAATACACAAAAGTGTTTTTGTGCTGTTTCTTGGCACCTATAATTTTGAGAAGTGGCAAAATCGGGAGTCAAATAAGAAATAAGTAGTAATGATGCCAGGCCAGAAATTGTATGCAAGAATTCTTACCTTTAGGCGTTTCTGAAGGTATGTTGTTTTGTTCATTAGGAGCGCACAAAGGGAGGGAGCAAGAACAGGTATTATTGATACGAATATACAGTTGTGGGGAAAATTTAACGGAAGGCACCAGGCCATTCATCCCGCAACAGCCTCCACAAAACAAATTATCAATGCAGCGAGCCGTGTAGGCTTGTCACCTTGACACTGAAGAAACTGACTTCTCACTTGAGAAGCAGTTATGAAGAGGATGAAGAAGAAAACAGAGAGAGAAGAGAGCTGTGT
>JAABOM020058760.1:0-13560 GCA_011800125.2 Solanum clarkiae
CATACTTTCATGAACTAAAATCATTGTGCAGTAAATTTCTCAATATACAAGATCCACATGTAAAATCAAATTTAAATAATGAATTATTAAGCAAAAAAGGTTTTAGTAACCATAGGTTGAAGGAACCAATGGTTCAACACCACATACCTTAGGTCTAGAGTTGCTTGGAATTGAGATTGGGAAGAATAGAGACTTGGAAATGATCTTTGAATCCAATCTTGTTCTTGGGTTTCCTTGATATTGAATTGGGGCTTAATGGAGGCTTTTGAGAGAATTTAGAGTGTATTTGAGTTGAGAGTAATGAGTTTTATCCTTTGAGATAGTGTTTAGGTCTTTTAGAAAGATTAGGATAGCATTGGAAATCTAAAAAGGGCATTAGAGTAATTAAAATTTATGAAGACGCAATAAGTGAATGGATGGAAAAATTGGCGAAGTATCATCTCACTGGAGAGTTGATGTAACTGTACGGCACTCCACGGGTCGTGTGGAGTGCCCGTGAGACAAGACTTAGACAGAAAAATAGAATTGGAACACTAGAGAAAAAGTTAGCATCGACGTCACTTTGACGACCGCTTTCACGGACCGTGTAGTGTTACACAGACCGTTTACTTGCCCGTCCCACCTCACTTAGACAAGAAAATGTTGCAGGGTACCACACGCCCAGGTTCCACGGGCTTTCACACTCGACATGGCCCGTCAACGGTGCCCGTGGCGCCACCCTTAACTACATTTTCCCCAAGTCCAACAAGCTTCCTTTGGCACATCTTGTGGCTATCCCCACGGTCAGTGGTGAGCTACGCGGTCCGTAGCACCGGCTGTGTCATGTTCCTTAATTCCAAAAATGCCTTATCAAATCCTACTTCCCCAAACGACCCATCAAAGGCCACACTGGCCGTCAACCAGTCCGTCGGATACCATGCCTACAAGGGTCTCACGAAAACATCATAACTCCTTCATCCAACACCGGAATGAGGTGAAATCAAGTGCATTGTAGAGCCAACTCAAAGGGATTTTCATGTCTTAGACTAAATATGGCCTTTTACCACTCCAACCAATCCAAACGGTTCATCCAAGGCCACACTGCCTGTCAAAGTGCCCGTATGACATCACTGTACGGGAGGGTCTCACGAAAATGGTCATAACTCCTTCATCCGACCTTGTAATGAGGTGCAACCAAGTGCTTGGAAAGCTAACTCAAAGGGATTTCATTTGACATATCGTGGGACATCCAGTTCCAAGTGTGCTAAAAGTTATGCTCATATAAAATTGACCTTTTCATGAACCATCACCCAAAACTTAACTCTTAGGGAAGTCTTGAACTCGTTTAGGTACAAGGAGTCTCCCATAAACCTAATACACCCCCAACCTAACCAAATGAGGCTCGAAACATGGATACATAAGAGCGTAGAGTTACGGGGTGTACAATATCTCCCCCTTGGAAATATTCATCCGAATGTCAAAGAAACGTACACAAGGAAAGTAGTCATGCAGACTTTAGCCCAAACATGAATGCAACAATGCACATAAACATGATTTCCAAGGAAATTTCAACATGTACATCAAAATTCTCATAATCTTATTAACATGAACATGAATTCATGCAATGACATAAGGGCCAAAACTTGAGACTTGGAATCATAAAAAGGACTTGACATGTTATCATAAGCTTGAATAAAATGAAAGAGATACAAATATTGCTTCTCCATGCCCTGCACCAGCTCCCCGAGAAACACATACGAATAGACGACTCTTCCAAAGGGGCCTTGATGAACACCACATCCTTATTAGCCAACTTTTCCACTCATCTATCTAACACCTCCACCGAAACCTTATTTTAAGCCAACTTGTCCTCCACATCACCCATAATTTCAAGGAGCGCTATAGCATTAGAGTCACCAACAGATCCTATCCACCTAGAAGCATGAAGAACTGGACTAACCATATCTACATCCATAGGCAAATCCCAAAACCTATGCAACCTTACCAACCTCCCTGTACACTCTATAAGGACTTACAATCCTCAACTAAATTGTCAACCTTAAACACACCTAGTCCACTTGTTACCACAACCACCATCTCCCCCTTGGGAGACGGCCTCCACTCTATCATCTTCTCACTCAAAACTTCCAAATCTAATAAGGCGGAATCAGGGCCTTGCCTAATATCGACCTCTTAACCCAAGAAGATTTGGAATCACCAAGGACACTATAATACCATTCCCAACTTCCCTCAACCTACTTCAACCTATGGATCCACCATCTCTTCTTTGCCACCATTATCCACATATGCTAAGCTACCCAAAGATACCCTACTTAGAGTACCAACCATAATGCTAGCCTTACCAAAAAAAGAACTAAAGCACACTCATATCATAATCATTAAAGAATTCTAACCACATTCTTGTTATCCACAAAGTACACTTATCATATTTAGCAACCAATCCCCTAAATGATTCACAAGCTCTAAATAAATTAATACCTCATCACTGAAAACCATCACAAACATACAAAGGTAGGGTTTTAAGACCCTATTCATGGAACCTATAAACACAACTGATGTATAATGACACGTCCCGCCCAATTTCTGCCCTTAAAATAGTGCAGATATGTGTCCATCGCACCCCAGAAGACCCCGAAAGCTTCCAAAGCCATTGGAACAGTGTTCTGGCCATTAGAACAATGTCCTGGTCGTTGGAACAGTGATCTGACCATCGGGCAAAGGAATTTGGCCATTGGGAGGGACTTAGGAGTGTAAATATTAATTACACATTGGCCCTTAAGGAGTTGTATATATAGGAGGGCCATTTTTATTTGTTAGGAAGCAAATGATCACAGAGAGCACATAAAACAGAAAGCGAAGCATTGTATATCTTTCATATTCTCTAATAAAGAGTTCTTTCTTTGTTCCTCTAGATATTCGAGTTCCTTCATAGTCTTTTGCTTAAACCTTCAAAGTTCCGCTAAGCTAAGCATTAGAGTCAGGCTGACTAGCAACTTGAACATTAAAAGTTTGCTAGGCCGCATGATTCATTGGAATTACAACCAAGTCCGTGACAGTTTGTATCAGAGCGAAGGTTCGAAGAGGAATGGAAGGGGGAAGTGAGGTCACCCAAGTTGGCAAGGAGAAATCTAAGGTCCATAGCTCTCGATCCAGGGATGCCATGGGAGACATAGAGACACGGTTAGCCAAGCTAGAGTTAGCTATGGCCGATGGACATGAGAAGTTCGAGGAGGCCGACCAGAAGTTCGAAGAGGTCGAACAAGGACTAGATGGATTATGGGAGGAAATGCAATCCGTCATGAACCAAGTCCTAGCCCAATGACTTGACAGTGTGAAGGCCGTGGAAGAGACACATAGGGCAGAGATTTCTTTAATGCGGGAAGAGCTAGGGAGGCTTTTGCGCAAGCTAGAGAGCACTGAGGAGGAGCTTAGCCTGTGCAAAAGAGCTCTTGCCTAGGGGACTTCCAACACATCCGAAGTAAGGACTATCCCTTCCAAGTTGGATGTTCCACGACCCAAGTCTTTCAAAGAGTCAAGGAATGCGAAGGAATTGGATAACTTCATCTAGAGAATTGGATAACTTCATCTGGAGCATGGAGTAATACTTTAGGGCACTCGCCATGACCGACGAAGCCCTAAAGGTAGATATCGCTGGTCTCTACCTAGAAGATACCACGATGATATGGTGAAGAAGTAGACAGGGTGACACAGAGAAAGGCACTTTCTCTATTAGCACCAGGGCATAATTCAGTGCAGAACTCAAGAAGCAGTTCTACCCTAACAACGTTGAAGAAGAGGCTCATGGCAAGTTGAGGCGACTACAACACAAAGGAAGCATTCGGGAGTACGTAAAGGAGTTTACAAAGGTACTACTTGAGATCCCAGACTATCTTGATAAGGAAGCTTTCTTTGCATTCATGGATGGGTTATGGCAGTGGGTTAGACTTGAGGTCCAAAGATGAGGGGCTCAAGGCTTGACCATTGCTATTTCCATTGCCGAGTCCCTCATTGAGTTTAGGAAAGTGGAAAAACCTAAACCCAAGAACAAGGGCGGCAAGGGAAAGAGTAGGGGAGACCCACATCGAGGCAAGGAGGCAATAGAGAAGGCAAAGGGACCCAAGAAGCACCAAAGAACCCCGATTCGCTGCTTCTTTTGTGAAAGGCCACACAAGGAGAGAGAATTACCCAAAAAGAGAAAACTCTCGACCTTGATCGAGGAACGTGAATAAGAGGAGGCCAATATAGGGGCCCTAAGACTCCTTAATTCAATCAAGGTGAAGGTAGAGGTGCCCAAATATGAGAAGAAGGGGAGGCTATTTATAAAAGCCAAGATCTGAAGGCATATCGTGAAGGCACTAGTTGACACGGGAGCCGACAACAACTTCCTTAACCTTCAGGAGGCCAAGAAGATGGGCATCCATTACGAGACAAGTCGTGGTTTGCTTAAGGGAGTCAACTTCACCCCAACCAAAACCTTTGGAGTTACCCGCAATGTAAAGGTCCGCTTAGGAAATTGGACCGGCCACATCAACTTCTCTATGGTAACCATGGACGATTATCCACTTGTCTTGGGTATTGAGTTCATGGACCAAGTCAAGGCCGTCCCAATTCCCTTTGTGAACTCACTGTGTATCTTGGGGGAAGGTAACACTCATCTCGTCCCACTAGAGAGGGAAACCCGACTCCAAGATAAGAAGATCTCGGCCATGCAACTTGCCAAAGGGGTGAAGAAGGAGGAGCCAACCTACCTTGTGGCCTTGAAGGAAGAAGTTGTCGTTCCTCCAACCGAAGAGCTGCCCCAAGAAGTCCAGCATGTCCTGAAGGAGTTCAGGGACATGATGCCACCCGAGCTGCTAAAGAGGTTATGACCAAAGAGGAAGGTGGACCATAAAATAGAGCTGGTATTAGGTACCACTCTGCCTGCGGCAATGCCATACCACATGGCACCTCAGGAGCTTGAAGAATTACGGAGGCAACTGAAGGAATTGATGGACATGGGGTATATTTGTCCATCAAAAGCACCCTATGGAGCACCAGTACTATTCCAGAGGAAGCATGACGGATCACTCCGATTGTGCATCGACTACCGGGCGCTCAACAAAATCACGGAGAAGAACAAGTACCCAATCCTACTTATTGCCGATCTCTTTGATCAACTTGGCCAAGCACGATGGTTCACCAATTTGGATCTACGGTCTGGGTACTACCAAGTCAGAATAGCCGAGGGAGATGAACAGAATACCATATGCATCACTAGGTATTATTGATATGAATTCATCGTGATGCCTTTTGGACTCACTAACGCTCCAGCAACGTTTTGCACCCTTATGAACCGTGTCCTACAATCGTTCTTAGACAAGTTCATGGTGGTATACTTGGAAGACATTGTCATCTATAGCAACACCTTGAAGGATCATGTAAATCATTTGAGACAAGTCTTCCAAGTACTCCGGGAGAACGAGCTATGTGTCTAGAAGGAGAAGTGCACCTTTACTCAACGGGAGGTCTCCTTCTTGGGATACATTTTCTGAGAGGGCAAGCTTAGGATGGACCAGTCCAAGGTCCGGGCTATTTAAGATTGGGAGGCCCCAAGGAAGGTGCCTTAACTTCGAGCTTTCCTTGGGTTGGCCAACTACTATCGGAAGTTCATCAAAGGTTACCCTGTTATAGCTACTCTCCTCACCGACTGCTGAAGAAGAACCGGACGTAGGAGTGGGACGGGAAGTTCCAGGCAGCGTTCGAGGTGTTGGTCCTGCCCAACCACACCAAACCTTACGAGGTGCAGACGGATGCCTCAGATTTCGCCTCGGGAGGCATCTTGATGCAAGAAGGGCATCCAGTAGCTTATGAGAGTCGTAAGCTAAACGATGTGGAAAAGCGCTACATGGTCCAAGAGAAGGAGATGACCGCTGTGGTGCATTGCCTGAGACCGTAGAGAAACTATCTGCTAGGCACCAAGTTTGTGGTGAAAACAGATAATGTTACCAAAAATTACTTCCTTTAGAAGAAGAAGCTGACACCTAAACAAGTCAGGTGGTAGGCCTTCTTAGCCAAGTTCGATTTTGTGATGGAGTATAAGCCAGACAAGGGGAATGTTGTGGCCGACGCACTAAGCAGAAAGGCCGAACTTGCCTCCATCATAAGCCCATATTTGCCAATGGTTGACCATATAAGGGAGGGGTTAGAGCAAGACCCACAACCAAAAATTTGTTGGGCCTGGCAAGTCAGGGGAAGACACGCCAGTTCTCGCTTGAGGACGGGTTGCTCCTCACCAAGGGAAACCGGGTGTACGTGCCGAAAAAGGAAGGCTTAAGGAAGGAAATCATCAAGGAGTGCCATGGCTCAAGGTGGGCAAGTCACCTTGGAGTACGCAGGACTATGGCACTCGTCGAGCGAGCTTATTACTGGCCCCAAATGTGGGATGACATTGAGCTCTATGTGAAGACAAGTCTTGTGTACCAGTAAGACAAGGTGGAACAATGTCCAACAGCAGGTCTTTTGGAGCTATTTCCCATTGTAGAGAAGCCATGGGAAAGTATTTCCATGGACTTTATCACATGCCTACCAAAATCCGAAGGGTGCAGCAACATCATAGTCATCGTGCACCGACTCAGCAAGTACGGAGTGTTCATAATGGTCCCGAACAAGTTCAATGCTGAGGATGCTGCCTGATTGTTCTTTAAACATGTGGTGAAATACTGGGGCATTCTGAAGACCATAGTCAGCGACAGGGATACCCATTTCACGGGAAGGTTCTAGATGGAGCTCTTCAAAATATTGGGGTCTGAGCTCAATTTTTCCACAAGTTTTCACCCATAGATGGATGGCTAGACAGAGATGGTGAACGCCTTGCTGGAGCTATACCTGCGGCACTATGTCAGTGCCAACCAGAAGGATTGGGCTAAAATTCTGGATATCGCCTAGTTTTCTTATAACTTGCAGAAGAGTGAGTCAACTGGAGCAAGTCGGTTTGAGCTGGCAATGGGACAACAACCAATGACGCTGCAAACCATGGCCATTTGTTACAAAGGGCCTAATCCTTCATCCTACAAGTTTGCCAAGGGATGGCATGAGAAATCAGACTCGGCAAAGACATACTTAGCAAAGGCCATGCAGGAAATGAAGAAATGGGCCGATGCTAAGATTCAAGGAAGGAAACTTAGTCATGGTAAAGCTCTTTCCCCATCAAAGCCGACGGTTGGTCAAGGTACACAAGGGGCTAGTTAGACGTTACGAGGGGCCATTTCCCGTGGAGAAACACATTGGCAAGCTAGCCTACCGTATAACCCTACCCTCGCACTAGGAAATGCATCCTGTATTTCATGTGAGTCTGCTGAAGCCGTACCATCAGGATGAGGATGATCCAAGCCGAGGAGAGTCAAAGAGCGCACCTACAGCCATCACAACGGTGCCGGAGCGAGAAGTAGAGGAAATTCTTACACACCACATCATTCCCAGACTGGGACTCATCCCAGCTACACCAAGTACTTCTTCAAGTGGAAGGGATCTCCCGACAGTGAGGCAAGCTGGGAATATGAGCTAACATTGTGGGACTTCCGGGACCTTATCCGAGCATACAAGGAGGACATGCCGAGGACATCGCCAGATTGAGTGGGGGAGAATGACACCTCCCACCCAATTTTTTCCCCAAAAACAGTGCAAAAATATGTCTGCCCTCGCCTTAGAAGACCCTGAAAGCTTCCAGAGCCGTTGGAACAGTGTTCTGACCGTTGGAACAGTGTTCTGGCTGTTGGAACAGTGATCTGGCCGTTGGGAAAAGGCATTTGGCCGTTGGGAGGGACTTAGAAGTATAAATATTAATTACATATTGGCCCTTAGGGAGTTTTATATATAGGAGGGCCATTTTCATTTGTTAGGTAGCAAGTGATCACAGAAAGCACACAAAACAGAGAGCAAAACATTATATAGCTTTCATATTCTCTAATAAAGAGTTCTTTCTTTATTCCTCCGGATATTCGAGTTCCTCCATAGTCTTTTGCTCAGTCCTTCAAAGTTCCGCTAAGCGAAGCATTAAAGCCAGGTTGACTAGCAACTTGAGCGTTCAAAGTTTGCTAGGCCACACGGTTCGTTGGAATTACGACCAAGTCTGTGATAATAAGCCAACCAAACAACTCCACCAATATTCAAAATGCTCACTCCTACTCCAAAAAGGACACTTAGGGACATCACCTACCCTTATCCTGACTTGGGGACAAAACCCGAACCAAAGATCAATCTTAGAGTAGTGACTAACCCATTATAGTTGACCAAATAGATCGACCATCCTTACCCATCATATTATAACCTTACGGGTTCTGCACTCATTAGAAATATGCTATGTAAGTAGTCCAAACTACCCCAAAATTCTAAATATTGGAAAGGACATTCAAAGCCTCATCTACCACCAGCAATAATTTTATAGACAAAACACTCAGGTTCAACACCTCCATTTCTTACAAGATAGCAAATTTAACTCCTCGGAACCCAATTGTACCTTAATACAACAAATGGACCTACCTCTAACTCAAAGACGAGCTCATCAGGGAATCGGGAGCTATCTCTATGGGTCCTACCATCCATGAAGACACAACATGCACACAACCATTCCATTCTTATAATGACATCCAAATCCACCATGCCAACTCCAATAAACCACAAAGCAAGACCTAATGCAATACAAACTCGGATCAACACCTCTAAACCTTCTAGCAACAATATAATACACCTAACAAATGAATATACACCAAAGATCCACACAGCATCTTGGGTACACAAGAAGCCCCACTAGCAACCAAAAGAATAGAGAAGAAATAATGGCACGCCGAACCTAACAATACATGCACAACAAAGCCAAGAAAACTTCAACTTACAAGTAATAGCATCGGATATCACATCCCCTTATTGAGCCACTTGATCAACACAACCACCTTGATCTAAATTTCGGCCACCCTTATGCTTCCTTCGAACATACAAAAAATCCTTTAGCTTGTGAACCACTTTACTACACCCATAATAAGCATTGGTACCTCTCAAATATGGGCCATCATGGCCTCTATCACATTTTTGGCACCTAGCATAAGGCACTACACCATCTCTATTTCTCCCCTTGGAGCTTTGGAACCTACCTAAATTATGGGCCCTCTTGGCCTCACTACCTCCCCTCTCACCACTAGAAGTCTCGGGAGCACCCACTTATTGACCGAGGTGAGTTACCAATTTTATCGTTGCTTTGGCCACCTTCCATAGAGCATCAAAAATCACCACAATCATCATAGCATCATCCTGAGTAGCTTGAGATATATCCTGTAATGTAATAGTTAGGGGTTAGGAATAAGCCCTAGGGGACCTATCTCTATTGCACGACATGGATCACGAAGAAGTGAAACATTTCCTAGAACGTCTCAAAGCCTCCTATTCATAGTCATGACGTGCTTCACAACCTTGAATAGGACTCCAATCAACACAGTATGTTGGACTCCGAGGATCTATCAACCTAGTGCTCTAATACAAAGTTTGTCATGACCCAAGACTAGGGCCTAGACGTGACATGGAAAATGGGGAACCCGAAGAAAGCCCAAGCAAGCCTCTTAACTTGTCATTATACATCCTTGGTTACGGAAGCATATAAAAAGTAAGCAAAAGGAACATGGGTTGAAGAGATAGTTTGTCAAAACATCAACATCAATAACAAAGAGTCATAGCTCATATCATAAATCCACAACTCGTCTAACAAATACCTCTAAATACATAGATAGAGCGTGGGCTAAGGCAAAGCTACCGAGCTCACCCTCGTAGTCAATAGAACATAAGATAGTGTCTCAATAGATAAATAATGGCAACATAGACTAAGGTCCCCAAAATGGAGGACTCACAAATAAGCTTGGAATAGCACCAACTAGCCACGTGGAGGAGGAGGATGATCAACTTGAGCACCGGTTCCTACATGGTGATATCATGTAGGAAAGAGTATGTGTTAGTACGTTTGAATGTACTAAGTATGTGGAATGCAATACAACAAAAAGTAGACATCATAATCAAAATGCACGATATTAAGCAATAGATATAATATACAATATGTCACGTATGATCAATGCTTAAGTAAAATATACTTAAGTAACTCATGCTTACATAGGATATCATATGTGAAGAAGAGACCAAGCTAGCTGTTCGAGGTATAAACCCCTTGGTGGTTGTGTGGTATAAACCCTTCACATGATTGATGGTAATCACACCTTCCCAACACGGTGACAAAGTATAAATCCCTCACATGGTTGATGAGTATAAACCCCCAACATGGTTACCCGGGCTCTTGTCCCCCCGGATCGGGTATAGTCTAATGCAACATTTCATATAGAATTTATCATATGCTCTAATATAATACTTCATATGGGAATAATCATATGCATAAGCTCATTTCATCATCATAACATCATTCATATCATATCGCATGCTTTGGACCTTCAACTACTCAAGAAACCACATCTGGACATTTTATCAAACACTTGGGGGGTGTAATCGGGGTAAAAGACCATGTAATTTAAAGATGAAATCATACAAGAAAATCAGTTATAAAACCATCAATCAATAGCTTGCAACACTCCCAAGACATTCACATCAAAACCGCTCATCAACTCCAATATTAGATCTAAGATTTGAAGCTCAAAACATGCTAAAACAACCTTACTTTCATGAACTAAAATCATTGTGCAGTAAATTTCTCAATATACAAGACCCACATGTAAAATCAACTTTAAATCATGAATTATTAAGCAAAATAGGGTTTAGGCACTATGGGTGGAAGGACCCAATGGTTCAACACCACATACCGTAGGTCTAGAGTTGCTTGGAATTGAGATTGGGAAGAACGGAGGCTTGGAAATGATCTTCGAATTCAATATCATTCTTGGGTTTCATTGAAATTGAATTGGAGCTTAATGGAGGCTTTTGAGAGAATTGTGAGTGTATTTGATATGACAGTAATGAGTTTTATCCTTTGGGATAGTGTTTAGGTCTTTTATGGAGATTACGATAGCATTGGAAGTCTAAAAAGCGCATTAGAGTAATTAAAATTTATGAAGACGCCATAAGTGAACGTATGGAAAAATTGGCAAAGCAGCATCTCATTGGAGACATGACTGACCATGTTGCACTCCATGGGTTGTATGGAGTGCCCGTGAGACAAGAATTAGACAGAAAAATGGAATTAGAACACTTGAGAAAAAGTTAGCGTCGACGTCACTTTGACGGCCTCTTTCACGGACTGTGTAGTGTTACACGGACCTTTTACTGGTCCGTCCCACCTCACTAAGTGAAGAAAATATTGCAGGACACCATACACCCAGATTCTATGGGCTGTCACACTCCACTCGGCCTGTCAACAGTGCCTGTGGCACCACCCTTAGCCACATTTTCCCCAAGGCCAACAAGCTTCCTTTGGCACACACCTTGTGGCCATCCCCATGGTCAATGGTGAGCCATATGGCTCGTGCCACTAGCCGTGTCACTTTTCTTAGAGCCAGAAATGGCCTTTTACAACCCCATCTGCCCCAAATAGCCCATCAAAGGCCACACTGGCCGTCAAGCAGTCCGTCTGGCACCATGCCCAAGAGGGTCTCACAAAAACGATCATAACTCCTTCATCCGACATCGGAATGAGGTGAAACTAGCTAACTCAAAGGGATTTTCATGACTTAGACTAAAAATGATCTTTTCCCACTCCAACCAATCCAAACGTTTCATCCAAGGCCACACTGCCCGTTAAAGTTCCTGTGTGACATCACTGCACGAGAAAGTCTCACAAAAATGGTCATAACTCCTTCATCCGACCTCGTAATGAGGTAAGAATAAGTGAGTTAGAAAGCTAACTCAAAGGTCTTTCATTTGACATTCATGGGCTATCTAGTTCCAAGTTTGCTAAAAGTTATGCTAGTTTAAAGTTGACCCTTGCATGAACCATCACCTAAAACTCAACTCTTAGGGAAGTTTTGGACTCGTTTAGGTACTAGGAGTCTCCTATGAACCTAATACACCCACAACCTAAACAAATGAGGCTGGAAACATGGATACATAAGAGCATAGAGCTATGGGGTGTCACAGGTGCAGTTAAAGTGAATGAAAATGATGATGTAGTTGTGCATGAAGGAAACGATTCTCTCAACAATCCTGAGAGTAATGAAAATGGGAAAGTTAGGGGTGGTACTAATAATGTTAAAAGCGTACCCCCAAAAAATTCAAACTCAACCTTGAAGTTAAAGGCTTCTCAGGTCAAGATCGATCTTCCATTCCCTCAAAGGAAGAAACATAAACAGGAGGATACCAAGTGTCAGAAAATTTTCTCGATGTTTAATTTCTTATCTATCAATGTCCCGCTGGTAGAAGCTCTGATTGAAACGCCGGGGTATGAAAAGCTTATGAAGAAATTGGTGACCAATAAGAGAACCTTAGAATGTGAAATGATTTATGTATTGCACAATTGCAGTGCGATTTTAACAAACACTTGGTTACTAAAAAGGATGACCCTGGTGCATTCACGATTTTGTGTACAATCAGAGCTTGTGAGTTTGGAAAGGTGTTGTGCGATTTAGGTGCAAGAATAAATCTCATGCCTCTAGCCATATTTAAAGAGTTGGGGTTGGATACCCCCTTCACCTACGATAATGAGGCTGTTCATGGTCGACCGATCAATCAAAAGGCTGGTTGATATTCTACATGATGTCTTGGTGAAGGTGGACAAATTGATACTACCAATTGACTTTGTGATTTTGGATTTTAGAGTGGACGTTAATGTTTCTGTCGTCCTATGTAGGCTATGCTTGTCTTCTAGAAGGGCTTTGATGTATGTTGAAAGAGGAGATTTGAGATTTCGGGTGAACGAAGATGTAACACCCCACACCTTACAATACTAGTACAATGCAAATGAAACATGATATGGTTTAGTCAAATTAGCGCCCATTTATAAAAGTGCTCGAATTTCATGTTATAAGGGGATATGTGCGTGTAACGCTTAAGAGGGTCGAGTGTATACATATTTTGTGTCAAATTGAAGAGATAACGACCTTAAGTGAAGTAAGAAAATTGAGGTGCTTGTAGGACTTAAGAAGCTAGCAGGTGAGTCACCAACTTGCTTAACTTAATTTGCTAGCTAAATGGAGATGAGGCTCGACATCGAATTTGTCCAAGTTCGATTATGAATAAAATTTGTGTTAAGGGTGTAACTTTAGCCCATATTTTAGCATCATAAATAGACTACATGTTCATCCCAAGAAGGATAATAAAAGGTCCCAAGTACACCACAACCCACTTGGTTAATTGGGCCCAAACTAAGTGAAGAAGAATTTGGAAAATGGGCAGCCAAGGCCCATCAATTTTGAGACCTATTTAGGCCCAAGTGTAAGGGCCAAGCTACTGCATAACCAGCTTAATTATATGTGGTATTGGGTGGTCAAAAGGTCAAAATAAAGTTGTCCAAATTGGTCCTTTAAAGAGGGGTTACAAGCAGCAAATTTCATTTCACTCTTAGACTTGGAAAATTTCAGCTTTCACAACTTTCTCTCTACACTT
>JAABOM020058761.1:0-49630 GCA_011800125.2 Solanum clarkiae
ATGTTTGTGTTTCATCCTTACATCATCCACCCTCAACTTAGGCTTTTGGCTTGAGTTGCGGTGCATAATATCCATCCTCAGAACTAGGCCACTTTTGGTAGCCAATCTCAACTTTGGCCTTTTACCTTAGTCAAGATGCACATTGCTCAAGGAAGGACTAGGGCCAATTTCAGGATTTTACAACTAACAAGCCTATGTTTAACAGGTATTTGCAAAGAATAGGTACATGTTGGGCTCAAGCATTAGGAACAAGGGATATACTACAATTTCGATTAGTCATTTAAGCTAAGTGGGCTCTCATAAACAATGGTTACAACAATATTTGCTCAATGGAAAAGTGAATGAGACTAGGTATGACTCGTAAAATGTTTTACGGATCATGAAGAATTCTAGTGTTCTAAATTTATTCCAAGTGGTGATCTACGAGACCTCTCTACGAGCTGTAAAGTGGTCTATGACTTGTAAGAGGTCTCGTCTGATGGGTATTTAGAAACTGTAAGTTTATGGAATCTTGTGCAGGGGGAAATTACGACTCATGGAATGTTCCATAGGCCATAAAAGCCACTCGTAGATAAGAAAGCTCAGTCACTTAAGTTTCTAGGTCTATCACAGTGGACCTCCATACGCCTTTTACAACTTTATTCTAGCAGCATCGAAGCAAAACGCACACACCAACTTGATTTTCACGAAACCACCAATACCCATATGTGTTATTCAATGTGCATACCCCATCAAAAATAATTATACATGTTTCCCTAACCCTTCTGACCACGTATGAATGATTTCGCAAGAAAATTATACACCTAGGTCATTACCCACCAATATACACCCATAATCAATTAATCACAAATGGTGAGTGATTCAATAAGCGCCAAAACATATTATTCGAATCATACAATCATGGAAACAACATCCAATTCCAAACTTAGACTCATCTTCAAACATGAGCAACCATAATTCAATTATCAATATGTCAATTGCACATATTAGTTTGTGTCTAACACTACCATTTCTAACATGATTTCAAATTTAATCATACAAATATTGGCAAAGTAATTGCATTGGGTTAATGGAAAACTTACCGATTTATGTAACTGGATTGTAGAAGATGAAGGAGATGAAGAGACGCTAAAACCCCAGGAAGTTGAAAAATCTTACCGGAAAATGGGGGAGTTGATCACCGGTGGTGGAAAAATTCTTGGGGGGTATGGCCGAGTAATTTTTCTAATTTAGGGTTGAAATGGGTTCAAAATAATTTGACCCAATTAAGGGCCATAGAGTGTTTTACACTCATAAACTGTGGTTTTTTAGAACATTCAAACCATGGTTTTTAGGACTGGTTTTCACAGACTAGTCTACGAGTTGTAAAGTGATGTATGACTCTTAGAGTTAGTTGTGGAAATCTCAACACTTAGAGAAATTTCAGAAAATTTACCTAGGGTCCATGAGCCCTATTCATGATTCATTGTTTTACATACGGACCATAAAATTGGCTTGTGGACAGGTGTGCACAACCTTTTGCTTACTGTAGATGTCTACAAGATGGTCTACGGGTTGTAAAAGGGTTTATGAACCATAGATCCAGTTGTAGAGGCACTTCCTGATGCATTTCTCAGCCAAGAATGGTTGACTTACCCATGTACCTGCATATTTTTCATAGAACACACTGTTATCCTATATGCAACTAACCTAGAGTCCAGGATTATAACTAAAATACAAGGAAATAAACTACCTATGATTTTGAAAACTAAAAACAAAGGTACACTACAATTATTACATCAAAAACCTTGGGTTACCTTCCAAGTAACACCTGATTTATTGTCACGGCACGACTTCATCAAATTGGCTACTCAGACTTCACTAATCTCCTAGATGTCATTCTTTAAATCATTTGGCCTCTTCATAGACTAAAAGATATTGAAGATAACCTCTTCTTCATTCAACCTGAAGCTGAGTTGACCAGCTTCTATATCTACCAGTGCTCATCTAGTGGCTAGGAACGGTCTTCCCAAGATGATTTGGACGTCGAATTCGACTTTGCAATATAGGATTATAAAGTCTGCAGGGAATATAAACTTCTTAACTTTGACCAGCACATTATATAGTATACCCATAAGCATTTTCATTGTGTGATCAACCATTAACAACCGCATGCTCGTCAAGGTAGAGCCTCTCAATCCTATCTTCTTGAAGACCGCAGGGGGCATCAAATTAATGCTACCACCTAGAATACATACTTCCCTTTCAAACTCCACATCTCCAATGGTGTAGGGCTTGGTGAAAGAACTAGGAAATTCTCAATCTTGAACCAAGGACCTCATTGTAGTAGCATAACAATGCTGAAGCTCTTGGAAGAGCTCCTGACTCACAGTATGTTTCTTTGTAACTAGGTCCTTCATGTACTTTACATACCCAGACATCTCTTCTAATGCCTTAATGAGAGGAATATTGATGGAGATTTATTTCAACATGGAGAGAAAGTGCTTGAACTTGCCTCCCTCCTTCCTTTTTTGATTTTTTGAGGGAAGGGAATAGTAGGCCTGGGAATGGGCTTCAAATTTTGTGGCACATCAGCAGCTTCACTCACCCCATCCTTGCCACGATCATCTCCTTTATCTTCATCCTTGGCCGCAACTATGTCCTCTCAAACATCATCCACATTAGCTAGCATGGGAGGATAAATGCTGCTCTTGCCACCATGAGTAGTAACCTCCATGCACTACCCATCATTCTTAGGGTTCTGAACTATGTTACTAGGAAGTGTACCCCTTTGATGCTGATTGAGTTGAGTCGACACTTGACTAAATAGTTGCTCAAGCTTTCTGATAGCCATAGAATGAGACTCAATTTTCTGGTTAATACTGGAGATTTCAGATTTCATCCCCTTCAGAGTCTCATCCAGTGTCTCAGCATTCTTCAGTAGGCGATCAAACATCTTCTCAATTCTTGAACTACTTGCACCTAAGTCACGGTTATGTAGTGGTAGATTGAGATAATTTCTAAATCCATCTCCATGATCCCAATCTACATCTCTCTCCGAACCCTTGTTTTGGTCATAGTATCTTCCATGGTTGTCCCTGAATGCTCTATCTCTATTGAAGTTCCAACTTTGGTTTCCTTGACCTTGGCACCAATAGTCTTGATTGGACCCTTGGGCATTCATTCAGAGACCCTTTGTCTGATCAACAATAAAGTAAGTGTCCTCTTCGTAATAAGGCTAATCAAATATGGGTGCATGTGGAGGTTGCAAAACCACTGCATTGACCCGCTCCTAGTTCTACTTCGTTATCGCCTCCATGGCTATATGAATTCGGGCAATCTCTTGCAGAATTTATTTGTTTCTCTTAGTTTGCTTTGAACCGAAATTGACATTACATGAACTTTTGGTAGATTCTCTATCTCTCTGCCCCATGCATGATTAGTCTTGACCACTCTCTCCATCCTTTCTGCAATCCTTATGAATGGCTGATCTAAGAACATTCCCCCTACGATAGTTTCAACATAAGCATGACTATTCTCACCAAAGGCGCAAAAGAAGATCCTCTCTAAGGTATCATCAACTATCTTGTAGTCTGGGACACTCCTCAACCATTTGGTGAATCGCTCATATATAGTACTGATCTAATCACCAGAAAGTTAATCAAAGTTGTTGATTTGATCTTTAGGCTTGAGGTTCTTTGATCTAGGGAAGTACCTTTCTAAAAAGGCCTTCTGAAATTTAGCTCAACTGGTGATCGAACTCTGCGGGAGCTTAGATAGCCATAGTTCTGCATTTCCTGTGAGAGATAATGTCAAGACACGAAGTCCCACAACATCTGTAGATAGATTCTGTGTTTTTATCACACTCTTGTAGATGAATACTACATTGTGTAGATGGCTATGAAGATTCTCCAATGGTAAGCCCAGAAATAATGCACGTTTCTGCAGTATCTCAAGTAACCCATTTGAAACTATGAATATTTTGTCAGTTGATAGTGGTAGTAACACAATATCTCCAGTCACCTCTGTAGCCATATGATTCAGCCTGTATTTATTCCACTGATAAGCATTAGCATTAAAATCCTGAGGCTATGGAGTGGTATTATATGCTCAAGAGGAGGAGGGTTCTCATGATTAGCATTCTCATTCCTGCTCCTGTGTAGAGCTGTATTGGCCGCATTGTTAGCATTATCTTGGGCCATTCTTCTCAATATTCTATCGATCTCAGGGTCAAATGGAGTCAAGGGTCTTCTTCAACTTCATGCGTTGTGCATACACTACAGTTGCACCCTGCAAATAAACAAAAATAACAAAAAACATAAAATATGGGAAATAAGTATTAACACCCAAATCGCTATGAATTAACCAAGTCTAGCCGTATTTCCCGGCAATAGCACCAAAATCTTGATGTTGCTCAAGTTACACCTTCTTGTTGAGGATAAAGCCATCTTTGTCAAGAAATAGAACCTTACCAAAGTTAGGGTCGAATTCAAGTGAATACGTGGACTTAAGAGAATTAAATTACAGTAATTTGAGTGATTAATCAACTTACTTTTCCGGGGGGGGGGGGGGGCTTTTTGATAATCAGTAGAAAAGTAAACCTAATTAACACAGGAGTGAAATCACTATGGAGAGGAACTAAAGTATTATGTTCCCCATTATTATTCTCTAACTTAGTATCACCAGATAACCTAATTTCTTTCTAGTGTGTAGCATGTAGGACGATCAATCAAGCTCAGATGGAGCCAAAGATTTATTAGTTTTTGGCTTTGGAGTATGATGAAATAAAGCAAAATGGCTCTTTAAACTGTCTGCACTTCTTTCAATTGTGAAGTAACAGTTAGTCAATGCAACTTTCAACGCTCATCATGGGTCATCCGAAAATAGTCGCACTATGTTTTTAAATATAGGGGTTAGACTGCATACATACGACCCCCTTACCTCGCAACGGGCAGGAGCCTTTGAGGCATTGAGGTAATGTTGTTGTTGTAATGTTGTTGTTGTTGTGTAGCATGTAGGACGGTAAGTTAAGGTTACCAAACCCTTTGGTCTAGGTGATAGGTGAATTGCACTATGTGACTTGGCCCATCTCCATAGTGTGCCTTACTAAACCTTGCCTATTAATCCAGTACAACCTCTCTTGGCTCAGTTAGGTTGATTAGACGAGAACACATTAATCGAATCCTGTTAATTAATCTCTTTTCCTATTCATTACTACTTTGTTCTAGTCAGTAACACTAGGTGAGTTCTAATTTTGGCCTCAAATAGAAAACATGCAAATCGAAAAAAGTTAATTAATACATACTTGCAAACTTCCCAAGAATTATGAAATATCTAATTTTACCTTGTTAGTTCTTCATGGTTCCCACAACTCAAGTTGTGGATTTAGCTACTCATGATTTGTGTAGATGCAAGACTTACAAATTGGAATAACATAATAGAGCACTTACAAAATTGAATTAAGAACAAGCACATTCAACTTTAAAGAGAATCACAAGATTAAAAATCAAATAAAAATACAAGTGTTTCTCAAACCTCTCCAATGTTATCTTATAATTTTTTCTCTAATTATTGAGTTCTCTGTTCTATGCATAAACTACATGAAAAATAACCTAAAAATCTACTTTTCATATTTAAAGTACAAGTTCTAAACATAATAATGAGCAGGTTTACAGGCCGTATTATTGCGTTTTGCAGTCTGTAGTCGGGGTCTCATACAGTGTTGCTGGAAAACTGGACTTCAAGTCTATGGTAACCCTCTAAGAATCGTAAAATGTCTTATGACCTGTAGGGGGTTAATTCTGAGGACCCTTCAGAAAGTCTCTCATCTCTAATCCTCAGGGCACAAACCATGTTCTACGACATGTAAATCATCCACGACACGTCTGCATGTTCATAGAATTAACTTCAGAAAATCTGCCCCTCACTGAAATTGCGCACGAACCCAATGCCCAACCCATAGAGTGAACTACGACCCATAAAAGGGTCTAGTACTGCATCAAAATGAGCTACTTCTGTACTTTCCTCCAAGAATCAACGCCAACCTTGAAATCCTGCAACTCTAACACAAAAACACATAAAACCAATTAACATCGCATTTAGAACACATAAAATTCCATGTTTTAAGCATCAAAAGTGTTGTACTTTAGAAGCACATCAAACCGCTCAACTTAAAATTGTTTCTTGTCCTCAAGCAATGGACTCAATCTATATAATATAGTAACACACAGACCTCAACCCAATGGCATACATCACATCAATCTTGAACTTAGATACCCACAATAACTTTTGAAAATAGAATCAGATAGCCATCTAGCAAACCAATACAAAATAATGCATGTGACAACACAACTATGACAAGTGAGGTACTATCAACAATCGACAATCACTGAATAAGTCTAATACTAATAATACAATACAAGTGCCCTCACAGGAAAAAGTCTCATATCTAGTACTCAATGATGTTTTAATGTATAACCTTGGGACTATGTAAATCAACTCACTTTCACAAAAGATATTCATGAATCATGCCTAATACCATACGCTTACCCCTATATGTATGACCAAGATGCTCAACTACTTTGACTAGGATAACTTTAGGACTTTCTAGGGGCTTTGGTATGGCATTTTGGGAACATAGTGACTAAAGGCCCTCCATTACACTGCATTTTCCTACACTTTTTCCCTACCAACTCTGTTATTTTCCATCTCATTCTCCCTTTATCCTATTTAAAGCTTTTCTAGGTGCTTTCTTTTCATTTTTCAGCTTTTTTCCTTGATTTTGCACTTCATTTTTCTTTTTAACTTACAACTAACGCCTCACTTATTTTTCTTGCACCCGATACATGATTTTTCTCCTTTGTTCTATAGCACTAACTCTCCCTTTATTTTTGTGTTTCACCTTTACACCAAACACCCTCAACTTAGGCTTTTGGCCTGAGTTGAGGTGTAGAATATCCATCCTCAGAACTAGGGCCACTTTTTTTAGCCTCCCTCAACTTAGACGTTTTACCTCAATCAAGGTGCACAATGGTCAAGGAAGGACCAGAGCTAATATCAGGATTTTACAACTAACAAGGCTAGGTTAAACAGGTGTTTGCAAAGAATAGGTACATGTTGTGCTCAAACATTAGGAGCAAGGGATATACTACAATTTCAGTTGGTCATTTAAGATAAGTGGGCTCTCGTAAAATAGTGGTTACAATAATTTTTGCTCACTGGAAAAGTCTACGAGACCAGGTATGACTCGTAAAATGATTTACAAGTTGTAGACTGAGTCATAGAGAAATCTAGTGTCTAAAATTATTCCAGGCAAGGATCTACGAGACCTCTGTATGAACTGTAAAGTGGTCTACGACTCGTAGAAGGTCATCTAATGGGTACTCAAAAATTTTGAGTTTCTAGAATCTTATAGGGGCAATTACAACTCGTGAAATCTTCCACGGGCCGTAAAAACCACTTAATAAGAAAACCCGGTAACTTGAGTTTATAGGTCCATCACAATGGACCCCTATATGACTTTTTCAACTTTATTCTAACAGCATCGAAGAAAAATGTACCCACCCACATGATTTTCGCACAACAACCAATACCCCAACATGCTATTCAATGTGTATACCCCATCAAAAATAATTAGACATGTTTCCCTAACCCTTCTGACTATGTATGAACGATTTCACAACAAAATTATGCACCTATGTCATCACCAACCAAATTATACACACAATCATTTCATCGCAAATGGTGGGTGATTCAATAGACGCGAAAACATATTATTCAAATCATACAATGAAGGATACGACACCCAATTCTAGACTTAGACTCATATTCAAACATGAGCAACCATAATTCAATTTTCAACATGTCAATTTCACATATAGGTTTGTGTCTAACATTACCATTCCCAACATGATTTCTAATTTAATCATAAAACATAGGCAAACTAATGGCATTAGGTTAATCAAAAACTTTGACTACACTGTAGAAGATAACTAAGGTGAAAAGATGCTAAAACCCTAGGTCAATGAGAAATATTGCCAAAAACTGAGGGAATTGATCATCGGTGGTGGTCGAAATTTCTTGGGGTGGTATGGTCAGGTAATTTTTGTAATTTATGGTTGAAATGGAGTCAAATTATTTTGACCCCATTATTTATACTTTGACTAGGTCAGCTGAAATCTGATGGGTCTGGACTCTAGAAAACCCCCATTAGGGGCTGTAGAGTATTTTACAACTCATAAACTATAGTTTTGTAGAACATTCAAGCCATAATTTTTAGGACTGGGTTTCACGGACCAGTCTATGAGTCGCAAAGTGATGTACAACTCATAGTGTTGGTCATAGAAACCTCAACACTTAGAAAATTTTTAGAAAACTTACCTGGTTTCACAACCCATAGTTTCATATACGGACCATAAAACTTGCTCGTGGACTGGAGTAGACAACCATTTTCTTACTGGAATTGTCTATGAGATGGTGTACGGGTAATAAATCTAGTTGTAGAGGAACTTCCTGATGCTCTTCTTAGCCAAGAATGGCTAATTTACCCATGTACCTGCATATTCTTCGTAGAACACAGTATTACCATATATGCGACAAGCCCAATGTCCATGATTACAACTAAAATACAAGGAAGTATTACTTCAAAAACCTATGAGTCCAAAAACTAAAAATAAAGCTGCACTACAACTATTACATCAAAAACCTTGGGTTGCCTCCCAAGTAGTGCCTGATTTATTATCGTGGCATGACTTGGAAAAATTAGTTACTCAGACTTCTCCAATCGCCAGACTTCATTCTTCAAATCATCTGGCCTCTTCATAGACTAACAGATATTGAAGAAAACCTCTTCATAGTTCAACTTAAACCTGAGTTGACCAGCTTACATATCCATTAGTGCTTGCCTAGTGGCCAGGAACAGTCTTCCTACGATAATTGGGATGTCAAAATTGACTTTGCAATATAGGATTACAAAGTCTACGGGGAATATAAACTTCTCAACTTTGACCAGCATATCATGTAGTATCCCCATAGACTTCTTCACCGTATGATCAACCATCAATAAATACATGCTTGTCAGGGTAGAGGCTTCCAATCCTAGCCTCCTAAAGACTGCAAGGGGCATTAGATTAATGCTGGCACATAGATAACATAGTGCCCTTGCGAACTCCACATCTCTAATAGTGCACAGTGTGGTGAAAACACCAGTGTCTTCTCACTTTTGAACCAAGGACCTCGTAGCAATAGCATTGCAATGTGAAAGCTTGTGGGAGAGCTCCTGACTCATAGTGCACTTCTTTATAACCAGATCCTTCATGTACTTTACATAACCAGGCATCTTCTCTAATGCCTCAATGAGAGGGATATTCATGGGTAGTTGTTTCAGCATGGATAGAAAGTGCTTTAACTTGCCTTCCTCCTCCCTCTTTTTGATTCTTTTAGATAAGGAAGGAGGAGGCCTAGGAATGGGCTTCAACTTGCCATGATTAGCAGCTTCACTTACCCCATCCTTGCCATGATCATCTCCAATATCGGCATCCTTGGCTGCAATTGTCTACTCTCAAACATTTTCCATATCAAATGGTATGGGAGGATCAATGGTGCTCTTGCCACCAGGATTAGTAACCACCGTGAACTGCCCATCATTCTTAAGGTTCTGTATTATGTTGCTAGGCAATGTAGCCCTCTGACTTTGATTAAGTTGAGTCAACACTTTTCTAAACTATTGCTCAAGTTGTTTGATATCCCCAAAATAAGAATCAATTTTCCAGTTAATACTGAAGATTTCAGATTACATCCCCCTCAGAGTCTCATTCAGTGTATGAGCTTTCTTCAACAAGCGATCAAACATCTCCTAAATTCTTAAAATACTTGCACCTGCATCATGGTTATGTAGTGGCAGATAGGGACCATTTCTGAAGCCATCTTTGCATCCCTAATTTGCATCTCTCCTGGGCCCTTGTTTTGGTCATAGTATCCTAAGTTTTCCATTAAAGCTCAATCTGTCCTGAAGTTCCAAGCTTTGTTTCCTTGACCTTGGCACCAATAGTCCTAATTGTACCCTTGGGCATTGATTCGGAAACCCCCCATCTGATAAAAAATAAAGCAAGTGTCCTCTTCGTAATAAGTCTCATCATATGTGGATACACATGGAGGTTGATGAACCAATGCATTGACTCGCTCTTGGTTCTGCTTCATCATTGCCTCTATACCCATGCGAATTCAGGTAAGCTCTTTTATAATTTCATTTATCTTATATTGCTATGAAATGACACTGACAATGCACAAACTTTTGGTAGATGCTCTATCTCTATGCCTCCATGCACGATTAATCTTGACCACTCTCTCCATTCTTTTTGCAATCCTTATGAATGGTTGATCCAACAACATGGCCCCCCTGATAGTGTCAGCACAAGCCTGACTATTCTCATTAAGAGGAAGCTAAAAGATCTCTTCCAAATCACCATACTATCTTGTGGTCTGGGACACTCCTCAAGCATTTGGTAAGTCGCTCCCATGTAGTACTGATTGAATCACTAGGAAGTTGCTCAACATTGTTGATTTGATCTTTAGGCTTGAGGTTCTTCGATCTGGGGAATTACCTTTCCAAAAAGGCCTTTCTGTAATTTAGCCTAATTGGTGATCGAACTCTACGAGAGCTCAGATAGCCATAGTTCTCATTGCCCGTAAGAGACAATGGGAGGATACAAAGTCCCACAACATCCATAGATAGATTTTGTGTCTCCATCATACTCTTGCAGATGAATACTATGTTGTGTAGATGGCTATGAGGGTCATCCGATGGTAAGCCCGCAAACAACACATATTTCTGCAGCATTTGAAGTAGTCTACTCAAGATTATGAATTTTGTGCCAGCTGGTGGTGGTGGCAACAAAATAGAACCAGTTACTCCATAGACATAGAATTCATTCTGTATTGATTCCACTTATAAGCATTGGCATTAAAAGTCCTGATGCTGTAGAGCTGTGACCTCAAGATGAGGAGGGTTCTTATGATCAATATTCTCATTCTTGTTTCTATTTAGAATTGCATTGTCCACATTGTTGGAGTTAACTTGGGCCATTCTTCTTAATGTTCTGTGGATCTCTGGGTCCAGCGGAGTCAAGGGTCTGCCTCGACTTCATGTTTGGGCATACACTACACTTGCATCCTGCAAAGAAATAAAAAGAACAAAAAATGTAAAATGTGAGAAATAAGGATTAGCACCCAAATCACTATGAATTAACCAAGCCTAGCCGTATTCCTCGACAACGATGCCAAAATTTTGATGTCGCCTAAGTTACACCTTCTTTTGTAGGATAAAGTGGTCATTGTCAAGAGATGGAATCTAACCAAGGATAAGGTCGAACCCAAAGGAATGCATAGACTTAAGAGAATTCAATTATTGTAATTTTAGTGATTAACCGACTTACTTCCCCAAAGTGGAGAGGGGGGGTTTGCAATAATTAGTAGAAAAGTAAACCTAACTAACAAAGGAGTGAAATCAAAATTGAGAGGAATTAGGATATTATGTTCCTCATGATTCTCTAACTTAGTATCATCAGATAAACTAATTATTTTCTAGTGTGTAATATGCAAGATGATAAGTTAAGTTTACTAAACCCTTTGGTCCATGTGAGAGGTGAATTTCACTATGTGACTTGTCCCATCTCCATAGTGTGCGTTATTGACCCTTACCTACCCTTGACCCAGTTTGGTTGATTTGATGAGAATGCATCTATCAAATCTTGTTAATTAATCTCTTTTCCTATTCATTACTACCTTGGTCCAGTCAGTAACACTAGGCGGTTTCTAATGTTGGCCACTGCTAGATAACATCCAAATCTAAGAGAGTTAATTAATACATGCATGCACACTTTTCAAGAATTATGAATTATTCGATTTTACCTTGTTAGTTCTTCATGGTTCCCACAATCCTAATTGTGGATTTAACTACTCATGATTTGTGTAGATGCAAGATTTATGAATTGGAATAACATAATAGAGCACTTACAGAATTGAATTAAGAACTAGGAAAACCAACTTCAAAGAAAATCACAAGATTAAAGATCAAATCAAAATACAAGTTTTTCACAAAAGTCTCCAATGTTATCTCACTATTTTTCCTCTTTAATTAGTGAGTTCTCTGTGCTATGCATAGAACTTCATGAAAAATAACCTTAAAACTTGTTTACAATTTTTAAAATACAAGAACTAAACATAATGAGATAGCTGGGTCGGCACACCTCATGAACAGGTTTACAAGCCATATTGCATTCCACAGCCTGGAGTTGTGGTCTCGTGCAGTGCTACTGAAAAAATAGACTTCAAGTCAGCGATACCCCTCTATGACTCATAAAATGTTTTACCACTCGTAGGGAGTTTCGTTTGATGAATCTTCAGAAAATCCCTTATCTCTGATCCTTAGGAAACAAACCATGTTCTAGGATTCATAAATCAATCCATAACCTCTCTGCATGTTCGTAGAATTAACTTCAGAAAATCAACCTCTCACTGGAATTATCAATGAACCCACTTTACGACTAGTATAGTGAGCTATGGCTCGTAAAGTGTCTCGTACTGCATCAAAATTAGCAACTTATGTACTTTCCTCACAAAATCAAGGCCATCCCTGAAATCCTGCAAATATAACACAAAAACACATAAAATCATCTATCATCATATTGAGAACACACAAAATTCTATGTTTTAAGCATCAAAAGTGCTTTATTTTGACAACACATCACTCATTCTTAGGAATAGCTCATTTACATATACGTAATGGTGTAAACACCCAAATTGTTCAAAATGCCATATCATAGACATTTACATGATCATATTCTTGTCATAAAAATAATTTTATCAAAATAATATACATAAACATAATTGGGCTTAACCCCTTCATAATTTTCATAAAATCCAATGCTCATGAATGCATTTGCTATGAACAACATTGATTAATATAGATTCAATCTAAAATCAATAATATAATATGAAATTCAAGTAAATCAATAAGTAGAACCCACATTCAAATCATAATATCTATTACTTATGCTTAAATCAAACTTTAAAGGGACAGTGCATATTCAAATATTCATAATAATGATGTAATTCAATATATTAGCATTTAAATCAACTTAAAACCATCAATACAACACAACCCATACTTTAATTGAATTTAATATATAATAATTCTTAAAATCCATATTTAAAGTAAGTAAAATTACATAAAATTCAAGTGAAAAGTGTTTGGGTCTTCTTGGTTGAAACGGACTAAGAATCAATCTCACATACCTTAGCTAATGAAAATGATTTAAGAAGAAATTTGATAAAGAAATGAGTTTTCCCTTGATTCCCAAGCTTAGTCTTCACAAGAGCCTTTGAGAGAGTTCTTAAGGAGGGTTCAATATAATTCTAAGTGTAAGGATGAATTTGAATGAGACAACTAAAGTATAGGTCATTTAGCTGTCATTAAGTAGCATAGCAAGTCACAAAAGACCCTTAGGAAGAACCATAATTATAGAAATGCCATTAGTGAAACGAGTAGAAAAATTGAATTCAGGGGTTATAAAGAGGGGTATACGCTCTGTGTGAAGGCATATATACCGCATGCATGTTCCATGATTTGACACTTAGAAAAATTCTTCCTGACGAAGGTCTGAAATGGTAATCCCATACTTAGAAAAACTCAACATAAGCATCCATACGGACGACTTCATGATCCATACCAAGGCATATGGACAGTATACCTCCTTTGTACCAGTTCAGTTAGAAAATTCTTCAAAACAAAGTTTCGAGATGGTGATCCAATACTTAGAAAATTTTCACTCCAGCACCTATACGGGGAGCCTCATAGACCGTGAAGGGTCATACGGTTTGTGAGACGATTTGTGTGACATGCCTTTGCTTCAAAACTGTGGAATATTAAGTCCAAGGATACTACATAGTCTTTGAAGCCTCACACAGTCCGTGCAGGGTCCATATGTAGTACGCCGTAGTCCCAAACTCCATGTTAAAGCCCATACACCCCACACAAGGCCAAGGGTCTCCAAGGAGGCTCCACACAGTCTGTATTACCTCACATGGAGTGTGAAGGATTCAATAGAGCGTCACCCTAGTCTAAAACTTCCCAGAACCAAATTTCCAAGCTCCATTGAGTTCGTAAAAAGCCCAAGTTCTTACAAATGCAGTGTCAAGGAGGGGTTTTAGTCACTACATTCCCAAAAAATCATACCAAAGCCCCCTGAGCCTACGTTACAATCTTGTAAAGTCCTAAAGTGATCCTAGTCCAAGTAGTCAAAGGTCTTATTCATGAGTGTAGGGGCAAGCATATGGTATTGAGCATGATATATAAATGTCTTTTGTGCGAGTGAGTGATTTTACATAGTTCCAAGGTTACATTAAAACATCATTGTGAGTGAGACATGGGACTTTTTTCTGGGAGGTCACTTGCATTGTAATGTTTAACATTAGAATTTTTCAGTGATTGTGGCTTGTTGATGGTTACCTCACTTTTCATAGTTGCATTGTCGTATGCATTGATCTGTAGTGGTTTGCTAGATAGCTATCTGATTGTATTTTGAAAAGTGGTATGGGTATTTGTTCTTAAGTTTGATGAGATGTATGCCATTAGATTGAGGTCTTTGTTACTGTGTTGCTTATATAGATTGTGTCCATCGCTTGAGGTCAAGCGACAATTTAAAGTTGAGGGTGTTAATATGTTGTTGACATAAAATACTTTTGATGCTTAAAACTTGGAATTTTGTGTGTTCTCAGTGTGAGGTTAGTAGGTTTCATGTATTTTTATGTTTGTTTTGTAGGATTTCAGGGTTAGCACAATTCTTGGAAAAAATGTGTAGACATTGCTGAAGTTGAAGATCCATGAGACCTTTTACTGGCCATAGTGTATTCTACAAGCCATAAAGGAGGTTTCATGTGCATTTTCAGTGAAGGGTGTATTTTTGAAGTTGAGTCTACAAACATGCAGATGAGCCATATAAGATTTTATGAGATATAGACTTAGTCTCATCCTTAAGGAGCAGAAGATAGGGACTTTCTGAAATTCCATTAGACGAAATCCTTACGGTCCATAGAACCTTTTACGAGCCGTAGAGAGGTTTCATAGAAGACAAGTCCATAATTGAAGTAATAAGTTCACGAAAGCCCGACTACGAGCTGTAAATTGTTATACAAACCGTAGAGCACCTCATAGAGCTTGTCAACCCAGTTGTCCTAATTTGTTTTGGCTTTGTATTTTAAACATTATAAATAGTTTTTAGGTTATATTTTGGAGAGAACAAAGGGAGAACAGAAAAGAAACATTAGAGAGTTTGAGAAAAACTTGTAAATTTTAATTTTCATCTTCTAATTTCAATCTTGTGATTCTGATTGAAGAGTTGGATTTTTCTTGTGCTTAATTCTCTTGTTTAAGTGCTCAATTATATTATTCAAATTCATAAGTATTGCTTTTACACTGATCATGACTACCTAAATCCATAACTAGGGTTGTGGGAACCATGAAGAACTAATAAGGTAAAACAAGATAATTCGTAATTCTTGAAAACTGTGTATGTATTAATTAATTCTCTTTATTTTGAATGCTTTTTAATGGTGGCCAACATTGGAACCTTCTTAGTGTTACTAACTATATCAAGGTAGTATTGAATAGGAAAACAAATTAATTAATAGGATTCGATCGATGTTTCTCATCTAACAACTCGAACTGGACCAAGGGGAGGTTGTAGTGGAACAATAGGTAAGGGTTAGTAATGCCACACTTCAGGGATGGACCAAATCATATAGTGAAATTCGCCTCTCTCCTAGGACAAAGATTTTGGTGAACTTAACTATCATCTTGCATGCTACACACTGGAAAATAATTTGAATATCTAGTATTACTGAGATGGAGAATTATGGAGAACATAATATCCTAGTTCCTCTTCATATTGGTTTAACATTTTTTTAGCTTATAATTATTTTTACTAGTTATTATAAATCCCCCCTTGGGGGGATAAGTTGGTTAATAAACCCGAATTATAATTGAATTCTTCTAAGTCTACCTTATTCCCAGTGGGATTCGATCCTAACCTTAGTTAGTTTGTATATATTGGCAATGACCACTTTAGCCTTAAAAAGGAGGTATAGCATAGGCTATATCACCAGCTAACACGGAGGGCAAGGTGGGTGGTGAAATGACCCAAAAAAGTGTCCAAAAATGTGCCTTGGAAGTGCCCAAAATTGTAATTTCAATATATCTCAAAGTCCAGTACACGATATCAAAATCCAACTTCATATTCTTGTTCAAGGGATCAAACATAGGGGAGAAAAGGTCTAACCCCGATTTAAGAGCAAAATATTAGCATTATGAGATTTCAAGAATGCAATTTTCAGAGAGCAAAATGTGCCGCATCTGCGACGCGTAGGGGTATTATTTGTGACTTTTTTTTAAGTCGGTCCAAGACTTTTAAGACTTGAGCCTAAGTGTTCCCAAACGTGTATTTACCTATACTTAGCCATATTTCATCCTCATATCATCCTAAACATTCCCTAATACTCACTCAAACACTTAGCCATATTTTTCACTCCTAAATTTAAGTCTCAAAACCTCTTCCGAATCTAAGGATTTCCTCCAAGCTTCAAGCCTCCGTTTTCAATCTTTACCAAGAGTTTCTCCAAAGCTATGGTATGTAGGTTTCTTTCATGGGTTCCTTTCACCTATGATGCCCAAGCTTCCTTTTCTTACAAATTGCATGATTTAAAGGTGATTTATTCATGGGTCTTGATTATTATGAAATCACTGCACACTATGCTTAAGTATATGAAATTTTGACTATTTTACTATATTTTGATCTATGAATTTAAGATCTATTGAAAGGATCGGTGAAGGGTTTTGATGTTTATTGTTTGAGGGTGTTACCAAGTATTTGTTAAATCTTTTATATTGAATTTACTAGTATGATTTCACTCTTGAATTGCATGGTTTTGCAATAGCACTACACACCTCTAAGTATTTGATAAAATATCCGGATTTGGTTTGTTGATGAATTGAAGGTCCAAAGCATGAGATATGATGTGAATGACTATATGATGATGAAAAGAGCTTGTCCATATGATATATTCTATATAAAGTGTTGCATTAGACCATTCCCAATCCAGGAGAGGGGGGGGGGATTGAGCCCGGGTAACTTAGTTGAGGGGTTAGTATCTCAAGCACCAGGGTGGTAGGAGAGATTGCCACTAACCTAGTTAAGGGGTTTGTACCTCAAACACCAGGGTGATAGATGAGTTCATCATAAACCTAGTTGAGGGGTTTATACATCACACACCAAGGTGATGGGTAAGATCATCATCAACCTAGTTGAGGGGTTTGTACCTCACACACCAAGGTTATGGGTGAGATTATCATCAACCAACCAAGGGGTTTGTACTTTGAAAATCTTGTTTGGTCTCTTCTACACATATAATATCCTATATAAGCATGAGTTACTTAAGCATGTCTTACTTAAGCATTGATCAAATGTCATATTATTATATTATGCCTATTGTCTATTGTTATGCATTTTGATTATGATGCCTATCTCTTATTGCATTGCATCCTACATACTTAGTACATTCATATATGCTAACACATACTCTTGCCTACATGATATCACCATGTCGGAACCAAAGCCCAAGTTGATCATCCTCCTCCTCCACGTACCTAGTTCGGTACTACTCAAGCTAGTTGGTGAGTCGTTCATTCTGGGGATATTTATCTATGTTTATCTTATTATGTATTGAGACACTCTTCTTTATGTTTTATTTTGGACTATGAGGGTGATCCCGGTTGCTTTGTCTTGGCCCCCGCTCTTATCTATGCAGAAGAGGAATTCGTTGGACATGCTATGTATCTATGACATGAGCTTTGAATCTTTGCCTCTTGATTATGATGTTATGCAAGATTTCCCCTTAGTACTTCTTCCCTCTATTCTCACTCTTTATGTCTTTTATATGCTTTCATGACCAATGATATGTAATGATAAGTTAAGAGGCTTGTTTAGGGTTCCTTCAGGTTCCCCATTCGCCATGTCACGTCTAGCGCCTACGCTTGGGTCGTGACAAACTTGGTATCAGAATACCAGGTTGATAGATCCCCGGAGTCTAACATACCGTGTTGATTAGAGTCCTATTCATGGTTGTGAAGCACACCATGACTATGAATAGGAGGCTACGAGGCATTTTAGAAAGTGTTTTCCTTCTTTATGTTCTAAGTCATGCAAAAGAGTTATGGTAAGTTCCCCCCACCCCCACCCTTAACAATTGTTATTTTCTATGCTAGATCATGGCTAACACTCGAGGGTGAAGGGGCTGAACCCCCAAGAAGAAACTTACCAACGGTGAGCTCCAGGATGCTCTCACTATGCTTGCCCAAGTTGCGGCCAACCAAGTCAATCAAGGGGCCCAAGCCCCTCATGCTACTACCCTAGGAGCTAGGGTAAGGGACTTTATGAGGATGAATCCTCCGATGTTCATTGGTGAGGTCTACAAGATTTTGAACATCATAGATGTTGGGCCGAAAGAAAAGGCAGAGTTTGCGGCATACCAACTCAAAGGGCTAGTCCAAATATCACATGATCAATGGAAGGGGAGAAGGGAAATGGTAATGTGGTGCTTTGCGAGGAGTTCAAATTGGCTTTTCTTAGCCAATTCTTCCTTTTTGAGCTTAAGGAACCTAAGTTGGTATAGTTTATGAATTTGAAACAAGGTTCTACGAGTGTGAGGGAGTATGCCCTCAAGTTCAATCAACTTTCAAAGTATGCTCCTCATTTGGTGGTCGATCCTAGATCTAGGATGATTAAGTTTGTGATAGGGGTCTCCAACTTGGCAAGTGAAGAATGTCAGCCCGCTTTGCTAATTAATGACATGGACTTGTCCCGATTGATGACATATATCATGCCAATGGAGGAAGAAAAGTTGAGGAAGGAGAGTTCATGAGGCTAAGAGGGTCCATTTTGAGGTTAAGTTCTAAAGGGTTGTCGGCTCCATTAAGGCCAAGGGTCTTCTCATCCTACTAATAGGGGGTTTTCTAATGACTTTCCTAGGCCTCAAGATGTTGGTGGTGTGGCTCCTATTGATGTGTGTCCTTAATGTTGAGGGGTCATATGTGGACATGTTTGAGAGGTATTAATGCATGCTTTGAGTATGGGGAGCTTGGTCACAAAAAGGTGGATTGTCCAAGAAACCGTGGCAAGGTCCGGGGTGCAAATGCGGTTCCATTGGGTAGGGGTGGTCATCAAGGTGGTGCCCCAATGCACAACTAGTTTTATGCGCTACATGGGAGGCAAGGGGTTGGTGAGGTTCCCGACGTTGTTACCGGTATATTAAAAATCTTTGACTTTGATGTATATGCTTCGATTGATCCAGGTGCCACTCTTTCATTTTTCACCCCCTTTGTTGCCCAAAGGTTCCATGTTGACCCCGAATTATTGCATGAGTCATATGAGGTGTCTACTCCTATAGTACATCTATTGTTTCTAGAAAAGTTTATAGAAGTTGTCCTATTTGCATCTTGCATAAATTGTTGCCTTGTGATCTTGTTGAATAAGACATGGTTTATTTTGATGTCATTCTTGGGATGGATTGGTTGCTTGCCTACTATGCTTCTATTTGATTGTAGAACCCATAGGGTCAAATTCCAATTTCCAAATGAACCTGTCCTTGAGTGGGAAAGTCACGATGTGGTAGTCAAGGGTAGATTCATCTCTTGCATTAAAGCCTGTAAGTTGATCTCTAAGGGGTGTCTTTAGCATATTCTGATGGTTAGGGATGTGGAGTCTAAACTCCTTCCCATAGAGTAGGTCTTCGTTGTAAATGAGTTTCTTAATGTCTTCCAAAATGACCTTCCCGGTGGTCCTTCCAAAAGGGAAATAGACTTTGGCATAGACCTCCTCTCTGATACTAAACCCAATTCTATTCGCCTTTACCATATGGCCCCGATAGAGTTGAAGGAACAATTGAGGGACTTGTTAGAGAAGGGATTTATTAGACCTGTCAAATCATCTTGGGTTGCTTCGATGTTGTTTGTGAAAAAGAAGGATGGGTCCCTCAGGATGTGCATTGACTACCGGCAACTCAATAAGGTCACTATAAAGAATAGGTATCCTCTTTCAAGAATTGATGATTTGTTTGACCAATTGCAAGGGGCTAGCTATTTCTATAGGATTGATCTTCGGTCCAGGTATCATCAAGTGAAGGTAAGGGAGTGTGATATTCCCAAGATGACCTTCCGGACGAGATATGGGCATTATGATTTTGTTGTGATGTCTTTTGGATTGACCAATGCACCGACCATCTTTACGGACCTTATGAATAGGGTTTTCAAACCCAACCTTGACTCTTTTGTTGTGTTTTTCATTGATGATATTTTGATCTATTCACATAGTAGGGAGGAGCATATGGATCATTTGAGGATTGTGTTGCAAAGATTGAGGGAGGACAAATTATATGCCAAGTATGAAAGTGTGAATTTTCGTTGAAGGAGGTTGCGTTCCTAGGACGTGGTGTCGGGGGACGATATTAAGGTGGATCCAAAGAAAACCGATGTGATTAGAAATTGGTCTAGACCATTGACTCCGTCGGATATTAGGAGTTTCTTGGGTTTAGTAGGCTACTACGGGAGGTTTGCGAGTGGGTTCTCTTCAATTGCTTCCCCTATGAAAATACTGACTCAAAAGAAGGATAAGTTTGTTTGGACCAATGAGTGTGAGAGGAGCTTCCGAACATTGAAAGACAAGCTTGCATCCGCTCCTATATTGTCACTACTAGATGGGCTTGAGGGATTTGTGGTGTATAGTGATGCTTCCTGAGTTGGTTTGGGTTGTGTGCTGATGCAACATGGTAAGGTCATAGCTTTTGCCTCTAGGAAACTCAAGGTGCATGAAAAGAACTACTCTATCCATGATCTAGAGTTAGCCGCTATTGTGTTTGCATTGAAGATTTGGCGTCACTACTTGTATGGGGTGCATGTTGATGTGTTCACTAATCACAAGAGCCTCCAATATGTTTTCACTCAAAAGTTCTCATCTTGAGGCAAGGGAGATGGTTAGAACTTCTTAAAGACTATTATATGAGTGTGCATTACCATTTGGGTAAGGAAAATATTATGGCGGATGCTTTAAGTAGGGTGTTTATGGGTACCATAGCTCATGTTGATGGAGGTGATAAGGAAATGTCTAGGGAGGTGCATTAGTTGGCTAGATTGGGGAATAGATTGGAAGAGGTTGGTGATGATGGTGGTGTTGTTGTTGTTGGGTCTAAATCTTCATTGGTTGATGAGGTGAAAGAAAAACAAGATCTTGACTTCTCCTTGCTTGAATTGAAGGCCTTGGTGAAAGAAGGCAAAGTAGAGGTTTTTCCCAAGGGGAAGATGGTGCCCTTAGGTACCAAGGTAGGTTGTGTGTGCCTTGTGTTGATGGTTTGAGGGAGAAAATCCTTGATGAGGCCCATAATTCTTCTTATTGTATCCACGTCAGTTCCACTAAAATGTATAGAGACTTGAGGGATGTGTATTTGTGGGGAGGCATGAAGAGGACATTGCCAAATTCGTTTCTGATTGCCATAGTTGTCAACAAGTCAAGCCAAACATCAAAGCCGGGTGGCCTAACCCAAGACATTGAGGTTCCTACTTGGAAGTGGGAGGAGATAAATATGGATTTTGTGGTTGGATTTCCCAAGACTAGAAAGGGTTTTGATTCCATTTGGGTTGTAGTTGATAGGATGACAAAATCATCTTACTTTCTACCAGTTAAGACCATATTTGGGGCTAAAGATTATGCAAGGTTGTGCATCCATGACTTTGTAAGGTTGCATGGGGTTTCTTTGTCCATTATATCGGATAAGGGGAACAATTCACTTCACATTTTTGGAGATCTTTCTAAAGGGGTCTTGGTAATAGAGTTAAGCTTTCTACTCTTCCACCCTCAAATGGATGGCCAAGCCAAGAGCACCATCCAAACCCTTGAGGATATACTTAGAGCATGTGTGTTGGAGCTTAAAGGTAGTTAGGATAATCATCTTCCGTTGATTGAGTTTGCCTACAACAATAGCTATCATTCTAGCATCGGTATGGCTTCATTTGAGGCTCTTTATGGTAGATGTTGTAGATCACTGGTCGGATGGTTTGACGTTAGTGAGATAGCTTTGTTGGGACCATATGTGGTTATGGAGGCTATTGAGAAGGTTAAGATGATTAGGAAATGGTTGAAGATGGCCTAAAGTCATCAAAAATCCTATGCTGACATGAGAAGAAGAGACCTTGAATTCAAAGTTGGTGATTGGGTTTACCTAAAGGTTTCAACCATGAAGGGTGTGGTCCATTTTGGCAAGAAAGGCAAGTTGAACCCAATATATGTTTGTCCTTATGAGGTCATGAGGAGGGTTGGCAAGGTAGCTTTTGAGTTGAAGTTACCTAGTGAGATGGAATTGGTTCATCCAGTATTTCATGTCTCTATGTTGAGGAAATGTGTGGGTGATCCTAATGTTATTATGCCTCTTGATGTTGTAGGGGTTGTTGAGGATAACTTGGCTTATGAGGAGGTTCCAGTTCAGATTTTGGATAGGCAAGTGAAGAGATTGAGGAACAAGAAGGTGGCATCTATTAAGGTCCTTTGGAGGAACCAACAAGTCGAAAGTGCTAAATAGGAGGCCGAAGCAGACATGCAAAAGAAGTATCCTTATCTTTTCCACTCCACTCAAGCCTAATGTACTAATTCTAAGTCTCCTTTATGATCTCAAGTCTTATATTTCAGTCCCTATGTCATTCATATGCATTCATGTTTGAGTTGGCAAATTTATGATGATTTTACACTTATGTTAAGATTTTGAAAATGGTGGTTTAAATGTAATGCATTCTTGTGTTGATTTATTTATGATCACTCCTGTCTTGTACATCTCTTTACATTCGGGGAGGAATGTTCCCCAGGGGGAGACATTGAAACAACCCCAAAAAGTACCTGAAAATGAGCCTCGAAAGTGCCCAGAACCATAATTTCCATATATCTCAAATTCCATGCGCAATAATGAAAATCTGACTTCATATTCTTG
The DNA here is from genome assembly GCA_011800125.2 of Solanum clarkiae. Classification (NCBI taxonomy): domain Eukaryota; kingdom Viridiplantae; phylum Streptophyta; class Magnoliopsida; order Solanales; family Solanaceae; genus Solanum; species Solanum clarkiae. Next base: position 23,059 of record JAABOM020058761.1, read on the forward strand.
TTTAGGAGGTTAAACTTAGGGGGAAAGAGGTCGAACCCTGATTTAAGAGTGAAATATTAGCAATTATAAAATTTTAATGCAATTTTCAGAGAGCAAAGCGCGCCACTTCCGGAACGCGCAAAGCTATTATTTTGTGATTGTTTTTTTTCAACTTGGTCCAAGACTTTTAAGTCAGGGGACTAAGTGCTTCCAAATGTGTATTTACCTATACTTAGCCATATTTTACCCTCATAGCATCCTAAAGATTCCGCAAATACTCACTCAAACACTTAGCATATTTTTCACTCCTAAATTCAAGTCTCAAAACCTCTTCCGATCTAAGGATTTCCTCCAAGCTTCAAGCCTCCATTTTCAATCTTCACCAAGAAATTCTCCAAAGTTAAGATATGTAGATTTCTTTCAGAGGTTCCTTTCACCATGATGCCCAAGCTTCCTTTTCTTACAAATTACATGATTTAAAGGTGATTTATTCATGTGTCTTGATTATTATGAAAATCACTGCACACTATGTTTGAGAATATGAAATTATGACTCTTTTATCATGTTTTGAGCTATAAATCTAAGATCTATTAAAAGGACTGGTGAAGGGTTTTGATTTTTATTGTTTAAAGGTGTTACCAAGTATCTATAGAATCTTTTAAATTGAATTTACTGGAATGATTTAACTCTTGAATTGTATGGTTTTACACTAGCACTACACACCCTCTAAGTGTTTGATAAAATGTCTGATGTGGTTTCTTGATGAATTGAAGGTCCAAAGCGTGAGTTATGATACGAATTACTATATGATGACAAAAGGAGCTTATGCATATGATATATTCTATATAAAGTGTTGCATTAGACCATGCCCAATCCAGAGGCGGAGGGGGGGGGACTAGGAGCCTGGGTAACCTAGTTGTGGGGTTAGTACCTCAAACATCGTGGTGGTAGGTGAGATTGCCACTAACCTAGTTGAGGGATTTGTACCTCACACACCAGGGTGATAGGTGAGATCATTATCAACCTAGTTGAGGGTTTTGTACCATGGGTGAGATCGTCATCAACCTAGTTGAGGGGTTTGTACCTTACACCAAGGTGATAGGTGAGATCATCATCAACCAACCAAGGGGCTTGTACTTTAGAAATCTAGCTTGGTCTCTTCTACACATATGATATTCTATATAAGCATGAGTTACTTAAGCATGTTTTACTTAAGCATTGATCAAACATGCCATATTGCTATATTACACCTATTGCCTATTGTTATGCATTTTGATTATGATGCCTATTTCTTGTGCATTGCATCCTACATAGTTAGTACATTCAATCATAATAACGCATATTGTTGCCTACATGATATCACCATATAGGAACTGGAGCCCAAGTTGTTCATCCTCCTCCTCTACGTGGCTAGTTCAGAAGCTAGTTGGTGAGTCCTCCATTTCGGGGACATATATCTATGTTTCTCTTATTATGTATTGAGACACTCTTCTTTATGTTCTATTTTGACTATGAAGGTGAGCCCAGTTGCTCTGTCTTGGCCCCACCTCTTATCTGTGTAGTAGAGGTGTTTGTTGGACATGCTATGCATCTATGATATGAGCTTTGACTCTTTGCCTCTTGATTATGATGTTATGCAAGCTTTCCCTTTAGTCCCTTTTGCCCCTATTCTCACTTTTTATGTCTTTAATATGCTTCCAAAACCAATGATGTGTAATGATAAGTTAAGAGGCTTGTTTGGAGTTTCTTCGGGTTTCCCGTTTGTCGTGTCCCATCTAGGCCCTAGGCTTGGGTCGTGAAAGTTAACACCTAATATAGTTATACACCAGCTGCAACACAGCAAAGCAATTCTTAAGTTGGACCCTCGGGATCCATCTAAAATCTTGTGAACATAAACCAAACATGAAACCCTACCAAAAATGATGTTCCAGACTCAATGCGACTGTCAAAATTTGAATTCGAAACCTTCTTGGCCTAGAACCCAAGAAAGATCATTTAAACTAGTTTTAGATTAAAAAATTCAAAATATTCTTGAAATATCTAAAAATTATGATAAAGACATTTGTAGTGTTAGCTTCACCACTCAGAGTCACGACTGAAAAAATTTCGATTTGAGCTTCCGAACTCTGAATATTGATCAAAGTCAAACTTATGATCCAAAATGAATTGAAATTCAACTTTGAACCTAAAATCTTTTCTTTAACTCTAAATTTAGTTCTATGAGCTCCCTTAGACTAGATTCGACATTCTGGAGCTGATGAAATTAATAGATTCACAATTCGACACTCGAAACTCAAAATGACCCCAAAACTCAAAGTTTTCAACTTTAAGCTTTTCAAAACTCAATCTGTGACAAAACTCCAACTTTTTTACAATTATTTTAAAATATGAGTTTTAGATTTAACCAAAAATGACTTAAGGCAACTTTTGAGAAGGACAAAATGATAATTTGATCAAAAATACCAAATATGACCTTCCAGGTCATCACACCATCTATGAATGACATTTCTCTGCAACTAGTGGTAGTATCAATCATCATCTCTAGAATGGGAAGTGGAAACTCATCTAAAGGACATGCGTTATTGAGATCACTAAAGGCAACATAAGCTCAAATTTGGCCATTCTTCTTCCTTACGAGAACAATACTTGAAATCTATATAGGTTATTTAACTTCACGAATGAAGCTTGCTTCAATGAGCTTGTTTACTTCATTCTCTATCAATGATCAGTTCTGGCCTAAAGCACCATTGAGCCTGCTTGATAGGATGAGCAGTATTCTTGATGCCAAATTGTCAGATTCCAATTATAGGATTTACGCCAAACATTTCTTTATTGCTCCAAGTGAAGACATTCCTATGTTCTTTGAGTATATTCATATAAGCAATTTCTTTATTGATTTCTAGAAAGAGGCTCAAGTAAGTCGACATTGGTCTTCATCAATGCCAAGGTTAACTTCCTTTAAGGAATCTATTATGGTCTTCACTCCTTCAAGTTATTACATAGCATCGTCAACATTTTCCTCTTCTTTTAGATCATTTTCATTGATTGATATATGATAGTACCAGGCGATATCTCTCAACTCTCTATCAGTATTTGTTCAAGATGAAAGATATTTCTCACTCTTGGTTGTAATATGATATCAGGAGTGCATACTTTCTTCTTCCTCTTTAGCTTTTTGCCTTTAGTACCTCATCATCTAAAACCATAAGCTTCACTCATTGCCTCATCCTAGATGAAATTATTCTTATAATGTCCTTTAGAAGGAGAAGACTCATTTTCTATAGTGATGTAATTATGACTTGCCCTTCTAATGGAGATGTGGACTAGTAGTGGTTAACTATACCCTAAGCATTTGCGTGCTTGTTTTGTGATATATTCTAAATTAGGATGTTTCCTAATTTAGATGGTTTATTGGGATTTTATCTAGCCTTTGCAAATAATATTTAACCATTTCGATCGAAGCCCTTTGTAAGCTTTGTAGGGAGTGACATCCTGCATTGGATTTTGAGCCACAAACTTTCCTAGTAACTTTAAATACAAGGTTATTTCATCGATCCATTTGATCAAAAGAGTTAGTCCTCCTAATATATTTTCTTCAATGCTAGATGATTGGCCTTCCTCTTTCTTTACCTTTAGAATATAGGAAAGTACATGAGTTGACTTCTTTTCCGAGGACGTGATCTTCCCATCATTTAGGCAAGAATCAAGCTCCTCAATATTGGATTTAAATTTAACCACATCAATTCTTTTTCCTGCAAGCTTATCGAACTATGTTAATTTGAGTTCATCAAGTTTTACCACCTTCATAATATAACCCTTTAGATAGAATTTTGTGTCAGCAAAGTGTGACTCATCTTTAGCGAAAAGATTATCATTGGTAACTATTTTCCTTTCAACTCCAAGATACTTCAAACATTGGTAGTAAGAAGATAAGATAATTTTATTCTCATGTTCCCAAGGCCTGCCAAGCAATATATTACATGAAGTCTTTGCATTGATTAGATGCATCTATGCACTAGATGGCAATGCAACCACATGGATTTTTAATTTGATAGAGCCTATATGCCCCTGCCTCCTTGATTGAATCCTTATATTAACAAATAAATTTCACTAGGTTCTTCAGTTGTGATGCTTAATTCCTTTAAGATGTGGATAGGCAGAATGTTAACTCTAGGTCCTTTATCTATAAAAATTTTGTTTATGCTCTTCTCTGCACAAGACCCACAATATACAAAGGTTGATGGTGTAGTGTTTCACCAAATAGAAGAACATTATCCATAAATGTGCTTTTTGTATCACATGCATGTACTTCTTGAGAAGGGGGTTACATAGACTTTTCAAAAGATGAGGGAGACACTTTTGATGGAATTTTCTCCATTGCTTCTTCTTTTTCTGTGGGAGATATCTTCAGTGAGATTTCACTCATTGATTCTCCTTTTTTGGCATTAAAATATAATGCCTTAATGTTGTCTTGAATAGTTTTTGTACGAAACCAACTTATTAGGAACTCTTCTAACAATACAGGACGTCGTGGTGTCTGCTGGTAATTGTGAGACCCAACTTATGGGGATAGGAGAGATGCAAGAAATAAGCTTGGAAAATTTGAACTGTTGATGTTTATGTAGGGGATTTACAACTCGTAATGCAGAGTATGGCACGTAAAGTGGGTCTCATATAATGAGAATCAGAGAAAAGAAGTCTCTGAAGTTTGAAGAAGGGTCATTTGATGAAATCCCATTTACAACCCGCAGAACTATCTACGAGTCATAGACGAGGTTTCGTAACAAATTCTAGTAACTCAAATTTTAGGGCCCTAAGTTTACAAAAGGTCATCTACAGCTCGTAAAATGGTCTACAGCCTGTAGATGGGGTCTCATAGACCTGTTTGGCTAGGATCTTAATAGGGGTAGATTTGACCTTTCCTTTCTTTTTAAGGCTATACTACATTTTTTTGACCCCATCTATGTACCTTATAAGTTTATATAACCCTAATACATCTCATTCTTCCTCATTCCAACAATCCTAAGTCTCTAAACACTCTCAAGTTCCTACAAGGCTTCCAGCAAGAAGGTGCAAGCTACGGTTCTGAACTACTCATCATCCTCCAAGGTTTTCCTATCACCTCTCATTAAGATATGCGGGTTTGATTGTGGGAGCTTTCCTTCTCACAAGTCCAACCAATCGTTTTCTCAAACTACATGGATTTATGGATTATTCTAGGGATATTATGAACTCTTGCTTATGATGATATTATTTTGCATTGTACACATTATTTCTACATGTGTTCTTCAGAAAATAATTATTTAGGCCAAAATATTGTTGGGATTTTAGTTGGTTTTCATGACACCTAAATAAGGGTTTTACTATTATAATGGTAGGTTGATTTGGATTACCTTAAGTGAATTTCTTTTGTTTCTCTCTTGTTTTATCCTCTTGAATTGCATGATTTTAAGTACATATGCATATACCCACCATGTTTGACTAGATTTACTTGATAAGGATTCTGTTGATGGAAGACTATTTCATGAACTACAAGACAAGCATATTATGAAAAATTATGGGCTCTCAAGCATGTATTGAACTCATGATAAGTTTCTATGATTTTCAAGTAAAATGTTGAGCTCTTACTCAATATTTCTATGCTCTTGTAAGTAAATAATGTCTACATGAAGGGCTTAAGTACTATAACCATTTTACCCTCATGTGTCAACTCTCACTAGAAGGGGTCTGTTGACACTCAATTTTGACCCTCATATTATAAATTAATTATTGAGCTTCTTCAATTTTTAACAATTTGAAATAATTTTTTTCGAAAGTCATTCCAAAAGATATTTAATCATTTTAGTTTAATTATGAATTTTTTTTAATAAATAATAATTGAGTTAATTATTTTATTAAGTAAATTTTAAAGAAGTTCGTTAATCGATCTATTTTAATTCGTCGTGTATTTAAATTCAACCCTCGCATTTTCCCGACCCCACGTACTCCCTCTTTTTCCTTTATTCTTTTTACTTTAACCTTTCTTTATTTTTCTTTTGACTTTCTTTTTCTTAAATGGGGCCCATGTGTCTCTTACTAATCCCATTTCTTCTTCAATACACACACATGATTCTCTTTCTTCTTTATCTTCAAAAGATTAGCTCTGCCAATAACCAAAGAAAAAATCAACATCCCCCAACGTTCAAATCCTTAATGTTCCAATTTTGAAATTCAAAATTTTCTCTATAAGATCTTTATTTTGCTCACTATAAAAAGGGGGCAGTTCCTGATAAAAGGAAATACATTAAAATTTCAGGAGGAGCTGCCCCTCGCCTCAAAAAATATACATTAAGATTTTTGCTTCCAATAAGCTAATTTTCAAAAAAAAAAACGTTCAGTCACATTGAAGGTCCCCAAGCGTGATTCTGCTTTGGTGTTAAATGCTACCTCTTTAACTCATCGTCCCAAGTTCGTTGCCTCGAAAAGATACTCTTTCCCGTTCATAATTTATTTTAGTTACACATATTGTTGATTTACCTATATCTTGTGAATTTGTAGCCTATCATCTTATTTCAGTTGAGCATGAAATTTATGTGAAATTCTTACTGTTGTTCTTTATTGTTTCCAACATGATTCTTAAATCTGTTTTCTCTGTTTTTCCCCTTTTATTACTATTATCATTTCTATTGGTAGATACTAATCTATACCCATTTTATTTACATATACTTCCTCCTTCGAGTCCATTACGGACTTTTCCTTTGCATATCCTTGAGTTCGAGTTAGTCTCTTCATTTACGAGTCGGAGGAAGCTGTTACACAGGGTCTGGGAAGCTACTTGGCAGTTTGAGGAAGTCGTATATAGATTTTTTAGATCGGATCAAGGTTGTATACACTGATATATAGTTTATATACATCAAAATCATACAGAAATAATGATTGGGGCCAAAGCCCAAATCTTTGCATCAACAGAAATTGGGGAAGTGGGCCAAAGCCAAAACTTTTAACTTCTCTTTATTTGTATTTTTTTATTGACTTATTTGGATCTACTTGAGTTCTAAGATTATTTGTTTTATTAACTTAATTAAATCCTCAAAGATGAATCATTTATGTTAATCTACCATTTTTATTATTTTCCTATTCAGTCATTTTGAAAATTTTTCTAGCATTAAAGTTTCAAAAGAAAATGATATTTTATTTACTTCAAGTTTTTTTTTCGAATAGTTAGTCAAATATTGTTTTAATCATTATTCAATCGCAAGGTAGCGGCCATTTTTGAGTGATTAATTTTTTCTCCAAAGTAGAAATTGAACCCTTACCCACTTCTCTGAAATTTTAAGATTTTTTTTGTTAGAATCTTAAAATTCCCTTTTTAAAAATTTTCTTAATTTCTTTAAAAAATTAAGTGGCGACTCTATTTTCTTTTATTCTTTCAAAAAAAAATAATTTTATTAAATTAATTACGTTTTAAACTAGTTTTTCTTTTAAAAAAGCCATGTTTACGATTCAATAGAATGGCGACTCTGCTTGAAATTTAATTAGATTCTCACCACTAGATTTGATTTATTTGACTAACTATTTGAAATTCTAACTTTTTTTTATCTGTACTTTATTTGTTTAAATTCATATTTAATTGTCATTGCATTACATGACATTTTCCAATATTATCTTGTGTATTTTAGAAAATAATTTTGTGAACCCGCAGTCAGACTTTCAAATATTTAAGCCTTCTCAAAAAAGTTACAATTTATTAGTTCATGATACATCCAATGGTTGCTAGAATTTCCAACTTAAGTTGTCCACCTAGGTCCCCACTCCTCTTAAAACCTGAACGCCTTATATTTCATGTATGTGCTAAATGTTGCAATTTGCTTCAGTTGTATTATTGTCTTATATGTTAAATATATATGTTTTTGCTTCAAATATGATTGCTCCATTATGTTATTCCAAAGTCTCAGAACGTATTAACTCAAATTTTTGGTCTTCTTAAAATATTTTTGAGTCCATTGTTTAAAACACTTAAAACCATCCCTTATGTTCAATTGGATCATCACTCAAATTCATGTTGACCTTGTTACTCGTGAAAAATAATTTTTATATCAAAATAACCACAATTATCAAATACTCCATCAGTTTCAAATCAAACACCTTTATACTCAGTTAAGCCTTCCAGAAAGTCAGTATATGAACATCTTATTCAAATCACATAATCTACTCATTTTAGTATATTAAATGAACAAATTTTGTTCATTTGTTCATTCTTTTAGAACATCCGATTCTTTGGATTTTGGATTAATATGTTTAGGGAAAACAAATGTTATTTGTTGTTTTGATCAATTATTATGATTAATGGACTAACCCTTTTCACCTTTTGAGTTTTTCTTTCCTTTACAACAAGAGAGATTGATTTATGTTCGTGATCATATTGTTGACTTCATCAGATCAAAATGATTTTCAATATTCCAGGTAGAACATTCGTGTGAACTACATTTGACCTAATTTCCCTAGTGGAATGTGTAGGTGGCCTTCACCGGCTTTGGTCACGTTATCTAAAAAATCTCAATTTGCTTTTATGATTGAAACTACATTTGACTTGATTCGTATTTCAGCGTGATACGTAGGAACCACACTAGCTTGGTCGTGTTCCCTGTAAGATTTTCATTTCTCTTTACAATGAAAATTAGGGCAGAATTTTGAGAGGATCTCAAAATTCCTTAAAAGAAGACTTTCTTCAACAAATTAGAGTTAGAGTCATGTTAAAACTACAACTGGGGCATATTTTTTGAGGTTCTCTCAAAAAATCAATCAGGGACTTCTAGAAAGGTAAGGCTCCTTCTAATGTTTAAACTGGGGAAAAAATTTTTTAGGAAGGCCCTCAAAATTTCTGTCATCTTGTATTTCAAGATGAATTCACTATGCAAATCAAATGATAGAAAAACATCAATATGAGAGGCAAAACCAACATAGATCAATCTCTCAAAACTAAGCATTTTTCTTTATACGCAGGAATTATAAAGTCACAAGACATCGTTGGATCCACGGGTCCCCGTCATGATTTATATTACTTATACTTTTACTCATTAATCTATTCATGTCTTAAATTTCTATTTATTTCTCTATTATGATTTAAAACATATTTTCTTTATATTACAAATAAGATAACCTGGCATAATTGCCAAGATTGCAAAATTTCACCCAGACCAATGCAAGCAGAACAATTTCATCTTTCAACTTATTCTCTTTTCAAATTGGAGTGTCACTGCCTTTAGTGTGATAAGTTAATCTATTTTGGAGAGTCACTAGCCTTCAATGTGACAAATTGGAGTGTCACTGCCTTCAGCGTGATAAGTTAATCTATTTTGGAGAGTCACTCGCCTTCAACGTGACAAATTGGAGTGTCATTGCCTTCAGTATGACAAGTTAATTTATTTTGGAAAGTCACTCACCTTCAACATGAGAAATTGGAGCGTCACTACCTTCAGTGTGACAAGTTAATATATTTTGGAGAGTCACTCACCTTTAATGTGACAAATTGGAGTGTCACTGCCTTCAGTGCGACAAGTTAATCTATTTTGGAGAGTCACTAGCCTTCAACGTGACAAATTAGAGCGTCACAGTCTTCATTGTGATAAGTTAATCTATTTTGGAGAGTCAATGCCTTCAACGTGACAAATTGGAGCGCCACTGCCTTTAGTATAACAAGTTAATCTATTTTGGAGAGTCACTCGCCTTCAAAGTGACAAATTGGAGCGTCACTGCCTTTAGTGTGACAAGTTAATCTATTTTGGAGAGTCACTCGCCTTCAATGTGACAAATTGGAGCGTCACCATCTTCAGTGTGATAAGTTAATCTATTTTGGAAAGTCACTCGCCTTCAACGTGACAAATTGGAGCATCACTGTAACAACCCCAAAGAGTACCCGAAAATGTGTCTCGAAAATACCTGGAATAGTAATTTTTATGTATCTTAAAATTCATGCGTTGTTTCAAAAATGTGACATCATATTCTTGATCAGGGGTTCAAATTGAGTGGGGAATGGATCTAACCCTGATTTTACAGCATCCGTAGCAAATCTTGAAATTTCAAAGTTGATTAAAAATTGTGTTAATCTGCGTTTGAGGCGCGATGCGTCGCAGTGTATTTTGCTGTACAGTTTTTCAGTTTGGTCCAAGACATTTGGGTCTTTGGTCTGAACCTTCCTATGCGTGAATATACCTATCTTAGTCTTATTTCACCCTTGTATCTTCCAAGACATTCCCAAGTACTCTCCCAAACACTTAGACAATATTTCTTCTCCTAAATTCAAGTCTCAAAACTTATCCAGATATAAGGATTTCCTCTCAAGATTCAAGTCTCCATCTCCAATCTTCTTCAAATATTCTTCAAAAGCTAAGGTATGTGGGTTTCTTTTACCCATGATACCTTAGCTTCCTTTTACCCTAAATTGCATAATTTAAAGTTGATTTACTTCTGGGTCTTATCTATAAGAAATTCACTACACCCTACGTTGGCGTTTATGAATTGTGACTGTTTTACAATGTTTTGGGCTATGAATATATGGGTTATTGTGAGATTTAATGAAGGGTTTTAATGTATATTGTTTAAGGGTGTTACCAAGTATTGATTAATGGTTTTACATTAGATATACTTGCATGTTTTCACTCTTGAATTGTATGATTTTACACTAACACTACACACCCACCAAGTGTTTGATAAAATGTCTAATTTATGATTCTTGAGTTGTTGAAGGCCTAAAGCTTAGCATGTGAGATATATGACTTTATGATGATGAAAGTAGTTGTATATGTGTTAATTTTGATAAGCTTCTGTAGGTGTTACAAGTTGACCGTAACCTTGTTGAGCGATTGGTACCTTGACCACTTTGGTGGAGGGTGTTAAGTCTATTACCCTTGTTAAGGGGTTGGTACCTTCACCACTTTGATGGAGCGTGTTAAGTCCATTATCCTTGTTGAGGGATTGGTATCCTGACCACTTTTATGGAGGGTGTTAAGTCCATTAACCTTGTCGAGGCGTTAATACCTTGACCACTTTAATGGAGGGTGTTAAGTCCATTAACCTTGTTGAGGGGTTAGTACCTTGACAACATTGATGGAGGGTGTCACGTCCAATAATCTTGTTAAGGGGTTGTTACCTTGATCACTACGATGGAGGGTGTTAAGTCCATTAACTTTGTTGAGGGGTTGGTACCTTGACCACTATGATGGAGGTGTTAAGTCCATTAACCTTGTTAAGGGGTTGGTACCTTGACCACTTTGATGGAGGGTGTTAAGTCCGTTAACCTTGTTGAGGGGTTGGTACCTTGACCACTTAGATGGAGGGTGTTTAGTCCATTAACCTTGTTGAGGGGTTGGTACCTCGATCACTACCAAAGGGGTGCTAAGCCTTGGATTCCTAGTACTAGTTGGTTGGTCTATGATGATGGTCTTTTCTTATCTATGTTAATATGTTCTATATAAGCACATTTTTCTTCAAGCATCATTCATCCATTTCATATTATTAATATGCCATTCATTTCTTATGATTATGTAGTTTGCCTATGATGCCTATCTCTTGTTGTACTGCATCCTACATACTTAGTATGTTCAAATGTACTAAAGCATACTCTATGCCTACATGATCATACCATGTAGGGACCGAAGTACCATTTGGTCATCCTTCTCCTCCATGTGGCTAGTACGATTATCTCCCAAGCTAGTTGGTGAGTCCTCCATTCTAGGGATGTTGGTCTATATTTCTTATGCTATGCATTGGTACCTCTTCTTTATTGCTACTTTGACTATGAGGGTGATCCCGGTTGCTTGTCCTGGCCCCCGCTAAGTATCTAAGTTTAGAGGTATGTTGAACAAGTTGCGTATTATGCTTAAGCTTGACTCATCTATGATATTTAAGTATTTCTCTTTCTGTCTCGCTCCCTTAGCCCCAATTCCCCTTGTTTGCGTTTGTCTCTTATTGTCATTTTAATTCCTTCCGTGACCAAGGATGTGTAATGATACAATATGAGGCTTGTTTGGGGTTCCTTCGGGTTTCCCATTCGCCGCCCACGTCTAAACCCTTAGCTTAAGTCGTGACAAATATGGTATCAGAGAACTAGGTTATTATATCTTCAGAGTCCAACATACCACATCGATTAGAGTCTTATTCATGGTTGTATTGTGCACCACAACTATGAGTGAGAGGCTATGAGACGTTTTAGGAAATGTTTCCCTTCTTCATGTTCTAAGTCGTTCTATAGAGTTAAAGTAAGTTTCCCCCCTCCCCCCCGTAACGATTATTCTTTGATACGTTAGATTATGCGTAACACAAGGGGAAGAAGAGCCCACACCCCAAGGAGCAATCAGATCCTCCCGCTCCTCAAGCTGCTCAAGATGGGGGACCGGTTCCTAAAGAAATCTGGGATGCTCTTGCACAAGTTATGGCTAACCAAGCCAACCTAGGGGCCTAAGCCCGTCATGCTCCTACTCCGGCATCACGAGAGTGAGACTTTATGAGGATGAATCTGCCAGTATTCTATGGGTCAAAGGTAGATGAGGACCCTCAAGAGTTCATTGATGAGGTCTACAAGGCGTTGGCCATCATGGGTGTTAGTTGGAGGAAAAGGCGGAGTTGGTGACTTACCAACTTAATGGGGTTGCATAAATATGGTCTAATTAATGGAATAAAGAGAAGGGGGTTAACTATGTGATTCTATGGGAGGAGTTCAAGGTGGCTTTTCTTAATCGATTCTTGCCACTTGAGCTATGGGAGGCTAAGATGGTAGAATTCATGAATTTGAAATAATGTTCCTTGAGTGTGAGGGAGTATACCCTCAAGTTAAATCAACTTTCAAAATATGCTCCCCAATTGGTGGCCGAACCAACGTCTAGGATAAGTAAATTTGTGATGGGAGTGTCCGACTTGGTGAGTGAGGAGTGCGGTCTACTATGTTAATTAGTGACATGGATTTGGCCATCTTGATGACCTATGCCAAACAAATGGAGGAGGAAAAGTTGAGGAAGAGGAAAGGTAAGGAGGCAAAGAAGGCCCGTGATGAAGGAAAGTTCCAAAGCTCCAACGGTAGTGGTTGTATGGTACTTTATGATAGGTGTGCAAAACGTGGTAGGCACCATGATGACGTATGCTTGAAGAAAACCAATGCTTGTTATGGTTGTGGAGAGGAGGGTCACAAGATAATAGATAGTCCTCATAGGCACAAAAAGGGTTGAGGTGGTGATGTTGATCCAGGGGATACTCCAAGACGTAATCGGTTCTATGCTCTTCAAAGAAGGAAAGGAGTGGAAGAGGTGCCCGATGATGCTACCAGTATCTTAAAGGTTTTTCTTGATTTTGTTGTTCATGCTTTGATGGTTTCGAGAGATTAGTTTTCCTTTCATTGTTCCTTTTGTTAATAGTAAGGTATGATTATGTGGCTCTATTGTTGCTAGAAGGGTTTAAGGGTTGTTCATGTTCTTGTTGCATAGGCTCTTGTCTTGTGATTTTGATTGGACTTATTTTGTTGAATTAGAGGTCTTGAGGTGGTTTGGCTACTTGCTTAGCATGCCTCTAATAAGTGTAGGACCCGTAAGGTTGTGATATGATGGTTAAGCTTGGTCGATTTATTTGGTTAACTACAATAGGTTAGGAACTTCTCTAAGCTTGATCTTTGGTTCTTGTTTTGTCCCCAAGTGATAATGAGGATAGGTGACATCCCTAAGTGTCTTTTCAGATTAGTAGTGAGCATATTGAGTATTTTTGGAGTTGTTTGGTTGACTTATGCACCGGCTAGGTTTGTGGATTTCATGAATAGGGTCTTAAAACCCTACCTTGACATATTTATAGTGGCCTCTGGTGGTGGAACATTGATTTATTTAGAGATTGTGAAACCCTTTTGGGGGTAGTGATACAAGTCTTGAGAGATCAGAGGTTATTGCTAAATATGATAGGTGTGAGATTGAGGATAACAAAAGGGTGGTAAGAACTCTTTAGGGTTTATATTATGAGTGTGCATTACTTTTTCGGTAAGGCTAATGTTGTAGTCGGTGCTCTAAGTAGACTAACATGTGTTGATGATGGTGGAAAAGAGGTGACTTGAGGGGTCCATCGTTTGGCTAGATTGGGGGTTAGGTTGGAGGAAGTAGTGCATGGTGGTGTAGTATTTTTGATGGTTCCAAATCTTCTTTGGTTAGAGAGGTCTAGTTTAAGCAAAGCCATGATTTCACCTCATTAGAGTTGGAGATTTGTGTGAAAGAGGATAAGGTGAAGGTTGTTTCCCAAGGGGGAGATGGTGATTTATGGTACCAAGTTGGCTATGTATGATTAGGGTTGACAATGGGTTCAGAGTTGTGAGTCCTTATAGGGTGTAGAGGAGGATTGGTAAGGTTGCTCAAAGATTGGAAATTCCTAGTGTTATGGTTATTGGTTGTTCGGTTCTTCATGCTTCTAGGTTGAGGAGGTGTGTTGGTGATTCAAGTATTATAGGACTCTTGAGATTGTGGACGTTGTGGAGGATGTTTTGACTTATGAGGAGGTCCGGTGGAGAAGTGGGGTGGATGTGAGTAAGGGCTGATTAGTAAGGATGTAGTGTTCGTCAAGGTCCATGGGAAGGATCGTCAAGTCTAGAGTGTTTTTCGAGAAGCTGGACCGGACATGGAAAAGAATTGTCCATACCTCTTTTATTCTATTCAAGCTTATGGTAACATGTCAAACTCCTTTTTCTGATTTCATGTCTCATGTTCCATCCCCTGAGTCATATGCATGCATTCATGTTTATATTAAAAAGGTTCATGGTGATTTTACACTTATGTTGAGATTTTTAAAATGACGTTTTAAAGTGTATTGTTGCATTCTTGTTGGGGCTGACCTCTTTATGATTACTCTTCTCTTGTATGTTTCTTTGACATTCGGGGACGAAATTTCTCAAGGGAGAGATATTGAAAAGACCCCAAAAAATGCCCGAAAATGAGCTTGAAAATGCCCGAAATCGTAATTTCCAAATATCTCAAAATCCAAGCATTATTTCAAAACTCCAACTTCATATTCTTGATCAGAGGTTCAAATTGAGTGAAAAATGGGTCTAACACCAATTTTGGAGTAATCGTAGCGAATTTTAAAATTTCAAAGTAGACAAAAAACAGTGTTAATCCGCGTTTCGGGCGCGACGCGACCCAGTGTATTTTGCTTTTAGTTTTTTAGTTCGGTCCAAAACTTTTGGGACTTGGGGCTAAGCCTTTCCATGCGTGAAAGTACTTATACTTAGCGTTATTTCACCCCCATATCTTCCAAGACCTTCCCAAATACTTAAACAATATTTCATCTCCTAAATTCAAGTCTCAAAACTCATCTGGATCTAAGGATTTCCTCTAGAGCTTCAAGTCTCCATCTCCAATCTTCTTAAAGAATTCTCCGAAAGCTAAGACATGTGGATTTCTTTCACGGGTTCCTTTCACCCATGATACCAAAGCTTCCTTTACCCTAAATTGCATGATTTAAAGTTGATTTACTCATGGATTTTATCTATTATGAAATTCACTACACCCTATGTTGGAGTTTATGCAATTGTGACTGTTTTACTATGTTTTAGGCTATGAATCTAAGCTCTGTTGTGAGATTTGATGAAGGGTTTTGATGCATATTGTTTGAGGGTATTACCAAGTATTAATTGATGGTTTTACATTGGATTTATGTGCATGTTTTCACTCTTGAATTGCATGTTTTTACACACACACTAAACGCCCACCAAGTGCTTGATAAAATGTTTCGTTTATGATTCTTGAGTTGTTGAAGGCCTAAAGCTTGGCATATGAGATATATGGCTTTATGATGATGAAAGTATGTTGTATATATGTTAGTTTCATGATAAGATTATAGTGTTACATGTTGACCATAACCTTGCTGAGAGGTTGGTAGCTTGACCACTTTTATGGAGGGTGTTAAATCCATTAACCTTGTTGAGAGGTTGGTACCTTAACCACTTTGATAGAGGGTGTTAAGTCTATTAACGTTGTTGAGGGGTTGGTACCTTAACACTATGATAGAGGGTGTTAAGTTCATTACTCTTATTGAGGGGTTGGTACCTTGACCACTTTGATGGAGGGTGTTAAGTGCATTAACCTTGTGGAAGGGTTGGTACCTCGATCACTACCAAGGGGGTGCTAAGCCTTGGATTCTGAGTACTAATTTCTTGGTCTATGATGATGGTCTCTTCTTATCTACGTAATATGTTCTATATAAGTATGTTTTACTTCAAGCATCATTCATGCATGTCATATTACTAGTATGTTATTCATTGCTTAGGATTATGCACTTTGCCTATGATGCCTATCTCTTTTTGTATTGCAATGTACATACTTAGTATACTCAAACATACTAATGCATACTCTATGCCTATATGTGTTCCCATGTAGGAACCAGAGCACCATTTGGTCATCCTCTTCCTCCACGTGGCTAATACGATTGTTTTCCAAGCTAGTTGGTAAGTCCCCCATTTCGGGGACGTTGGTCTATATTTCTTATGCTATGTATTGATACTCTCTTCTTTATTTCTACTTTGATTATGAGGGTGAGCCTTGTTGTTTGTCTTTGCCCCAGCTAAGTATCTATGATTAGAGTTGTTGGACAAGTTGTGTATTATGCTTAAGCTTGACTCATCTATGATATTTAAGTATTTCTCTTTCTCTCTCGCTCCCTTAGCCCCAATTCCACTTGTTTATGTTTGTCTCTTATTGTCATTTTAATTGCTTCCATGACTTAGGATGTGTATGATATGCTTTGAGGCTTGTTTGGGGTTCCATTGGATTCCCCATTTGCCGATCACGTCTAGGCCTTAGGCTTTGGTCGTGACAGTCACTGCCTTCAGTGTGACACATTACATTATTGGAGCATCATTGCCTTCAGCATGACACATTTACTATTGGATCATAATTTCCTTCAAAATGACATGCAACCTATTATTGGATTGTCACCTCCTTCAGCGTGATACACTAAACTTACTATTGGATCGTCACCTTCTTCAACATGACAAGCTAATCTATTATTAGATCGTCATCTCCTTCAGTATAACACATTAAACAAGGTTTTCACAAATTATATTTACATTTCATTTACTACTAACAAGTTTTATCTCAGTCTTTATCGATAGCATCCAAGAGGATGAATTCTCAATCAAACCATAGGTATGGACGTCATTAAGTAGGATGCAGCACAACATGGAGCTTTTTTTTTAGCAGCGAACTGGGACATAATCTAAAGAGGAATGTCAAACTCTTTGAACACAAGACAATGAGTGACTTCCACCACAATCCAACCACACCCCTGTCAAAGGGCGTATAGATATTTCTTTGAATTCGTCTATTTTAGTTTCACATCCGGATGATTTCAACTCCCACCGAAAGCAATCTTTCCAGTCTGAGTGACCATACACCAAGAGCATTGAAAATTATTTCCATCTAACTTCTTACTTATGGGTGTGATATGCACCACATTCATGACTAAGAGGTTGCAAGCCTCCTTTTCATACTCAATTCATTTGTCACTCTTCCTCAACCAAAGGTTATCTGAGCATAAGAGATTTTCTTTTCAATCGATTGAGTCGAACTACAAATAATCTGATTCCTATGTCTGATATATGTAGGAAAGCTCCATGTTGAAAACTCGACTGTACCCCAACTCTTCTCATTCTAGTCCCAAAGTTTTTGGGCTCTCCTTAATTTGACTCCTAAATAGCTTCTGAATTTTATCAAAATCGTGCGTAAAATAAAATATCGTGAACTACGAGTGGCCTGAATTCTCATGCAATATGAGATATGCTGGAAACCTGACACCAGGGTCCGTCCATAATTTTCTAAAGTCCGTACTTCTCTTTCAAAAGACGAAAATATGGTCGGTCAAAATTGGATTTGTCAACTTCCTTTGCCTCAGGACTCTTTCATCGACCTAAGCCAAATGAAGGACAGTTGTTGACACCCAATTTTAACCTTCTATGTTATAAATTAATTATTGAGCTTCTTCAATTTTTAACAATTTGAAATATTTTTTTCAAAAGTCATTGCAAAGGATTTTTAATCATTTTAGTTTAATTATAAACAAATTTTCAAAAAACATTTTTACTAGATAATAATTGAGTTAACTACTTCTTAGTAAATTTTAAAGAAGTTCGTTAATTAATCTATTTTAATTTGTCATGTATTTAAATTCAACCCTCGTGTTTTCCCTAGCCTGCGCGCTCCTTTTTTTTTCCTTTATTCTCTTTATTTTAATCTTTGTTTTTTTTTCTTTTGACTTTCTTTTTCTTAAATGGGCCCCACGTGTCTCTCACCAATTCCTTTTCTTCTTCAATATGCATGCACAAGATTCTCTTTCTTCTTTATCTTCAAAAGATGAACTTTGCCAACAACCAGAAAAAAAATCAACATCCCCAATGTTCAAATCCTCAATGTTCCAAATTTCAAATTCAAAATTTTCTCTGTAAAATCCCTATTTTGCTTGCTGTGAAAAGAGGGTGGTTCCTGATAAAAGAGAATATATTAAATTCCAGGAGCAGTTGTCCCTCATCTTAAAAAGTGTACATTGGATTTTTGCTTCCAATAAACTAATTTTCAAAAAACATTAAGTCACATTGAAGGCCCCCTGAGGCCAAATTTTCTTATTTCGAAGTTATGAAACAAATAAGCGAGGTTCTGCTTTGGTGTTGAATGCTCCCTCTTTAATTCATCATCCCAAGTTCGCTGCCCCAAAAAAGGTAAACTCTTTCCCGTTCATCATTTGTTTTAGTTACAAATATTGTTGATTTAGTCGTAATCTTGTGAATTTGTAGCTTATCGTCTTATTTCAGTTGAGCATGGAATTTATGTGAAATTCTTGTTGTTGTTCTTTGTTGTTTTTGGCATGATTCTTAAATATGTTTTCTTTGTTTTTTTCCCCTTTTATTACTATTATCACTTCTTGTCGCGACCCAATCTTAGGGCTTAAACGTGACACGATGCAAGGGAAACCCAAGAAAGCTTTTTAACATATCATTACACATCATTGGTCGCGGAAGCAATAAAATATAACAACAATAGAGTAAACTAGGGACAACGGGGCTAAGGGACAACTTCCATATCATAAACATGAAGAGTCAAAGCTCAGAACATTACACATGACATGTCCAACAACACTTCACTACATAGATAAGAGTAGGGGCCAAGACAAGAACCCGGGCTCACCCTCATAGTCAACATTTACATGAAAGAAAAGTAGTATTAGAACATAACACGAGACAATAAGCAACATCCCCAAAATGGAGGACTCACCAACAAGCTTGAGTGGAATCGTACGTGGATGGGGATGCTCAAGCGGGGCTCCAGTTCCTACATGGTGACATCATGTAGGCATAGAGTATGCGTTAGTACATCTAAATGTACTAAGTATGTAGGATGCAATGCAACAAGTGATAAGCACCATAATCGAAATGCATAATATAAGAAATGAATAGGCATATAACAATATGACATGTACGAATGATGCTTGAAGTAAAATCATACTTATATAGAACATAATCCATGTGTAAGGAGAGACCACTTTACTGAATATCCAAGGCCTACCACCTCCTAAAGAGGTACATGAAGTACAAATCCTCCATGTGGTTGATGAGGTGCACACCCCAAAATGGTTGATAAGGTATGAACCCCCCAACATAGTTGATAGAATACAAACCCCCAACATGGTTATCAAGGTATAAACCCCTTGATGTAGTTGCATGGGCCTGCCACCTCCCAAGCGAGATGATTGATGTACAAACCCCTCAACATGGTTACCCGGGCCTACAACTTTCCGAGTAAGGCTTGGTCATTTTCTCCACAACATAGAGATAATATCATACACATACATTCCTTTCATCATCATATAGTCATTCAAATCATAAGACACGTATTATACCATCAATTCCTCAAGAAATCACAACCCGAATATTTTATCAAACACTTGGTGGTTGTGTAGTGCTAGTATAAAACCATGCATTCCAAGAGTGGAATCATTCTAGAAAATTCAATATAAAACCATCAATGGATACTTGATAACACCATCAAGTAATAAACATCAAGTCTCTCCATCAAGTCTTACAATAACCCTTAGATTCATAGCTCAAAATATGCTAAAAGAACCATAATTTCATGAAACCCCAATATAGTGTGCAATGAAATTCATGATAGATAAGACCCATGAGTAACTCAACTTTAAATCATGCAATATTAGGTAAAAGGAAGCTTAGGTATCATGGGTGGAAGGAACCCATGAAAGAAACCTACATACCTTGACTTTGAAGAATCCTTGAAGAAGATTGGAGATGGAGACTTGAAGCTTCATAAAGAACCTTAATATCCGGATGAGTTTTGAGACTTGAATTTAGGAGATGAAATATTGGCTAAGTGTTTGAGTGAGTAATTGGGAGTGTCTTAAATGATATGAGGGTGAAATAAGATAAGCATAGGAATTTTCACGCATGGGAACACTTAGGCCCAAGACCTAAAGCCTTGGACTGAGATGGAAAAGCTGGGCAAAGTTTACACTGTGGCGCGCCCTTGGCGCGTCATGCTAGGGGCACGAAAAGCTCTCTGGAAATCGATTTTGGGAATTTGAAATTGCGATTCGTTTGCTCTAAAATTAGGCTTAGACCTATTTCCCACTCAATTTGACCTCCTAAACAAGAATATGAAGTCAGATTTTCAAAATCGCGCATAGATTTTGAAATATATAGAAATTATAATTTTAGACACTTCCTAGGCACATTTTCGGGCACTTTATGGGGGTCGTTTCACTTCTATTGGCAGATACTAACCCATACCCCTTTTACTTACATGTATTTTCTCCTTTGAGTCCATTTCGAACTTTATCTTTGCATATGCTTGAGTTTCGAGTTAGTCTCTTCATTTACCAGTTGGGAGGAAGTTGTTACACAATGTTTGGGAAGTTACTTGGTTGTTTAAGAAGCCGTATATAGATTTTTGAGGGAAGGATCAAGGCTGTATACATTGCTATATAATGTATATACAGAAAAATTATACAGGAACAGTAATTGGGGCCAAAAACCCAAATCTTTGCATCAGCAGGAATTGGGGAAGTGGGTCAAAGCCCAAACTTTTAACTTCTCTTTATTTGTATTATTTATTGACTTATTTGTATCTATTTGAATTCTAACATTATTTGTTTGATTAACTTAATTAATTCCTTTTTTTTCATTTATGTTAATGTACCCTATTTATTATTTTACCACTCAGTCATTTAGGATTTTTTTCTAGCATTAATGTTTTAAAAGAAAATGATATTTTCTTTACTTCAAGTTTTTTCGAATAATAAGTCAAATATGTTTTAATTGTCGGTAAACCACAAGTTAGCGGCCATTTTTGAGTGATTAATTTCTTCTCAAAAAGTGGAAATTGAACCCTTACCCATTTCTCTGAAATTTTAAGATTTTTTCTGTTAGGGTCTTAAAATTCTCTTTTTAAAAGTTTTCTTAATTTCTTTATAAAAATTAAGTGGTGAGTCTTTTTTTTTCCAAAAAAATTGGTTTTCTTTAATTAATTAATTTTTAAACTAATTTTTTTTCTTTTAAAAAAAATCCATTTTTACGATTTAACAAGGTTAAGCAAACTACAATCTCCACCCTCATGTGTAATGCGATGCCTTCTAGAAGGGGTTAAGTCAGTGCATTATTTTTTTACCCTCTAGTACAAGGTATACGCCACGTGTAGAGGTTAAGTATTTGAATAAGCTACTCATGTCATATTATTATGTTCTATAAGTTATGCAAGTTACTATTAAGTTTATGATTATTTCAAGTATTCCATGGGATTAGACCTAGCACAGAAGAGGCTTAAGTTGGGGGGCTCGAACTAAGGAATCCTTATATAAAGTCTTGGTCTCTTAACTATATGTCACTATAGGTTTATGTTATTTCCCTAAATTGGACCTTTACTAATGGATCCAACAAGGTTAAGTCACCCACTGTGTAGGGTTAAGTGGTTTACCTTGGCAAGTAGACAACTTCTTCATTTGGTGAGGAGTGAACGTCGGAATTTCAAGTAGTAGATCACTTGGTCTTATATATTGGTTAGGGTCTCCTCCCACATATGTATGATATATTATGCAAGTATGAATATTTGAATGCATGTTTTCACTTAAGCATTGATTGTACATGCCATATTAAGCTTATATCCATTGAGCATGATTGTGCATCTTGATTATTATGGCTTATGATCCTTATTGCATTGCACCCCACATACATAGTACATTCCAAGTACTAATACATACTCTTGCCTACATGTTCTCACCATGTAGGGACCAAAGCCCCTACTCATCCCCCTCCTACGTGTGGTTAGCCAGATTGTTGAAGATTTCTATTGGTGAGTCCTCCACTTCAGGGACAACATCCACTGTACTTTCATGTCTTGTTAAGACTTATATATTTTAGATTTTTTCTTTTATATTATGAGGCTGAGCCCGGGAAATGTCTTGGCCCCCATTTCACTCACACTAGAGGTGTTGTTGGATATGGAAGTTATGTATCGATCTTGACTCTTATTATCTTTATGTAATTGTGAAGACTTCCCTTAGTCCCATTTCCCTTAGATATAATAAGATATATGTTATTTTCTCTTCTATGTTTTCGTTAAAACCATGGATGTGTCATGCATGCTTAAGAGGCTTGTTTGGGGACACTCTTTGGGTTCCCATTCGCCATATCACGTCTAAACCCTAGGCTTGGGTCGTGAAAAGCTTGGTATCAGAGCACTAGATTTATAATTGGTCCTCGCAAACCAACACACCGCGTCAGGTAGAGTCTTGTTCATGGTTGAGAAGCGCACCACAACTATGAATTGGAGGCTATCAGGCGTTTTAGGAAATGGTTCACTTCTTCATGATCTATGTGATGTAGTAGATTTAAAATAAGATTTTCTTCCCTTACAGTTGGTCTTTTGCTCTTATATATTGTGCCGCAACCAAGGAGAATAGCTCAAAGAGCTCTGTCACTTGAGGAGGGTCTAGCCCATCCAACTCCTTAAGCTCCCCAAAAGGAAGGGGTTACACATGTCGAATACCGAAATGTCATATCCATGTTGGAACAAGCCATGACCAGCCAATTGAACCAATGTGATGACCCAAGCCTAGGTCCTAGACATGACACGGCGAATGGGGAACCCAAATCAAGACTCTTAACTTATCATTACATATCATTGGTTGCGGAAATATGTAATAGACATAAAGTAAGAATAAGGGGCAAACGGGCTAAGAGATATCTTGTAAAACATCATCATCAAGGCATAAAGACTGAAAGCTCATATCATAGATACATAACTTGTCCAACAAACACCTCTAAATACATAGATAAGAGCCGGGGCTAAGACAAGGTAATCGGGCTCACCCTCATAGTAAAAATAGAACATAAAGTAGAGTGTCTCAATACAAAGCAAGGGAAAACATTGACCAAGGTCCCCGAAATGGAGGACTCGCCAACTAACTTGAGTAGCATCGAACTAGCCACGTGGAGGAGGAGGATGATCAACTTGGGCTTCGGTTCCTACATAGTGATATCATGTAGGAAAGAGTATGCGTTAGTATGTTTGAATGTACTAAGTATGTAGGATGGAATACAATAAAAAATAGGTACATTTGAATGTACTAAGTATGCAGGATGAAATGCAACAAGAAATAGGTATCATAATCAAAATGCATGACAATAGGCAATAGACATAATATAGCAATATGGCATGAATGACCAGTGCTAAAGTGAAACATGCTTAAGAAACTCTTACTAATATAAGATATCATATGTGTAAAATAGACCAAATTAGATTTCCAAAGTACAAACCCCTTGGTAGGTTAGTGATGATGCCGCCCCATCACTTAGGTGGTGAAGTACTAATACTTCACTCGGTTGATGAGTACAAACACCCAACTCGGTTGGTGATAATGTCACCCCATCACCTAGGTGGTGAAGTACTAACCCTTCACTCGTTTGATGTGTATGAACCCCCAACTCGGTTAGTGATGATGCTTCCCTATCACTAGGTAGAGAAGTACTAATCCTTCCCTCGGTTAATGGGTACAAACCACCATCTCGGTTATCTGGGTTCTTAGACCCCCCGAATTGGGCATGGTCTAGTACAACACTTTATATAGAATTTATCATGTATATAAGATCATTTCATTATCATAACATCGATCATATCATATCTCATGCTTTGGACCTTCACTTCTATAAGAAACCCTTACGTGACATTTTATCAAACACTTGGGGGGTGTAATGGGGATAAAACACCATGTAATTTAAAGACGAAATTATGCAAGAAAATCTATTGTAAAACCACCAATCAACACCTTGAAACACCCCCAAGACAGTCACATCAAAACCTCTCATCAAATCCAACATTAGATCCAAGATTTAAAGCTCAAAACATGCTAAAACAACCATACTTTCATGAACTCAAATCACTATCAGTAAATTTCTTAATATACAAGACCCATATGTAAAATCAAATCTAAATCATGCAAATTGAGTAAAGAGAAGATTATGGAAGAACCCAATGGCCAAAACCTACATACCTTAGCTTTGGAGAAGCTCTTGGTGAAGATTGAAAATGGAGGCTTGAAGCTTGAAGGAAATCCTTAATTCCGGATGAGGGTTTTGAGACTTGAATTTTGGAGTGAAAATATGACTAAGTATTTTGGGGAGTATCAGGAAATGTTTAGGATGATATAAGGGTGAAATTTGGCTAAGTATAGATAAAAACATGTTTGGGAGCACTTAGGCCCAAGACCTAAAAGCCTTGGACCGAGATAGAAACCACTGGCAATAAAATTCACAGGTCCGCATCTGGTCCGCAATGCAGACCTATCGTGGAGGTCAAATCAACATATGTCTGCGATAGCTCCGTATCACGGTGCAGTTGCAGATTGTTTCTAGAAAATGAATTTTTGGAAATTTGAAATTATTATTTAATTGCTCTAAAATCGAGGTAAGACCCCTTTCTCATTAATTTTGACTCCCCCCCAAATAAGGATATGAAGTTGAATTTTCGATAGCAAATGAATTTTGATATATATAAAGATTAAAATTCCAGGCATTTCGAGGCACGTTTTTGGCACATTTTGGAGTCTTTATAGCCGAGGAGCCCAAGCTCCTCATGCTCTCACCTCGGCTTCGAGAGTTAGGGATTTCACAATGATGAACCCTCCGAAGTTTCATAGCTCTAAGATAGAGGAGGACTCTCAAGAATTTAATGCTGAGATATACAAAGTGCTTGCTATTATGGGGTGAGTTCGGAGGACAAGGCAGAACTTGAGGCTTACCAACTCAAGGGTGTTGGACAAGTTTGGTTTACTCAATGGAAACATGAGAAGAGGAATGATGATCCCATCCCATGGGAGGAATTTAAGGCTACCTTCCTTAGTTGATTCTTTCCTATTGAACTAAGTGAGGCAAAGATGATGGAGTTCATGAATCTTAACAAGGCTCCATGAGTGTGAGGGAGTATTCTCTCAAGTTCAACAAGCTCTCTAAATATGCTCTCCACTTGGTTGCGACTCTAGGGTAAGGATGAACCAGTTTGTGTCGGGGCTATCACACTTGGTGAATAAAGAATGTCGCACTGCTATGCTCATAAGTGATATGGACCTGTCTCAGGTCATGACTTACTGTCATGACCCAATCCTAGGGCCTAGACATAACACCGCAAATGGGGAACCTGAAGGAACCCCAAAAAAACCTCTTAGCATATCAATTGCACATCCTTGGTTGCGGAAGCATAATAATAACAAATAGAGATATAAATAAGGGAAACTGGAGAAAGGAAAGTCTTTGACAATCATAAAATACCCAAGAGTCAAGCTAAAAGCATAAATACATCAATTGTTCCAACAACACCTCTAACATAGATTGGAGCGGGGGCCAAGACACTTTCTGAGCTCATCCTCATGGTATCAAGTGTTTATCATAAGAGACATCAAATAGCAAGAGTAGCATAGCTAGTGTCCCCGAACTTGAGGACTCACCAAATCTTATCTTCTGAAATACCAAAACTATCCACGTTGAGGATGATTGAGAGGTGCTACGATTCCTACATGATAACATCATGTAGGCATAGAGTATGCGTTAGTACGTTTGAATGTCTGAGTATGTAGGATGCAATGCAATAAGACATAAGCCAATATAGCCAAAATGCATAAGCATAAGCAATGTATATGTATAGTGTCAATATGGCAGGCATGATCAATGCTTGAAGTAAAACATACTTGTAAATCATATAACTTGTATAGAACGTAATACATGTGCGAGAAGAGACCATAACCATAAACCAAGCAAGTTATTACTTGGAATCTAAGGCATGTCACACCCTTGGAAGATGATTGAGATATCTACCCCTCAACATGGTAGTACGGGCATGTCACCCCGTGACAAGGTGGTCAAGGTATCTACCCCTCAACATGGTAGTACGGGCATGTCAACCCCTCGACAAGGTGGTCAAGGTATCTAGTCCTCAACATGGTAGTACGGACATGCCATGCCCCGACATGGTGGTCAATGTACCTACCCCTCAACATGGTAGTATAGGCATGTCACCATACGACTAGGTGGTTGAGCCATGTC
>JAABOM020058762.1:0-13559 GCA_011800125.2 Solanum clarkiae
ATATTCAACAATGGCAGCTTCAAAGTCTTGACCAAGATATGGTCCAAGATGGAGGCTGCCAGCTTCAACAATGGTGGATGGCAACTTCAACAATGATGGCTGGAATCCTTCATCTATATCTTCCTCTTCAATTGTAAGCCAAATTGGACTATAGACATGTACAAAATTCAAGGACAAATAATTTATTTTGTATTGAAAGAACTTTTAATTTTAATTGTGATGGGTTCTCAAAAAATGATCATATCAATGATTTCAAGAAGCATCAATCTGAAAGGAATCTTTTTATCATGACGGTGACTCCCAATTGTGCGAGGAAATGCACTGTTTCAGTTTCACCACTTCTCTTTGGGAAAACCAGATTGTCAAGAAAGTTTCAGCATAGATGTACAAGTTTTAAGGGAGAAGATGATTCCAGCGGTGTAATTCATTCGCAGAAAACAGAGGAAGAAGTTAAGAGGAATCGGGACAGACGTTGTGCTATATTTGCAAGAATTTATTGGGATATGGGATTTGCATTTGATTGATATGTATAGGAATATTTCAGAAGTTGCATCCCTTCGGAAAAGAGGGAACTTTTCACGCCTATAGGGGAAAGAAGCTAACACCTCTCATGTGCTTCGAAAATGCCCTATAGTGTATTTCTTGGATATTTCAAATCCATGCATGATTTTGCAAATCCAACTGTATATTCTTTTTCATGAGTGGTCTTCGATTTTAGATGACCTATAGCGAAAAATAATTTTTTGCTACGGGAGCCGAAACAATGTGCATATGTGACTGGTCCATGTCGCACCCTGGATGCGGACTAGTCATCAATTCCCTTAATTTTCCAGTTTTGCCCAAGGGCATTTAGGTAATAACACAATGCTCGAAAACCCTCATTCTTTATCCATTTTCAACTCTAAAGATCTTTAAAACCTCTCAAATCCTCTCCAAAACATCATTTACCACCCCATTAAAATTTAAGAACCTCAAGAACTTGCTTTGGATTTCAAGAACCCAATTCAAGCCTCAAGTCTTCCTCAAATCTTTCTTCAAGAAACTCCAAGATTTAGGTATGTGGGTCTTTATCCATGATCCTTTTACTCATGGAGCCGAACTCTTTTTTTTTTTATGAAATTTCATGATTTCAAGGTTAGATTCTTCATGGGTACTTCTTATTATGCATTATCAATATGAATTATGTTTGATTTTATCAAGAATTGATTGATTATCCATGAATATCTATTGAAAGCTTATTTCATGAGTTGATTTATATCTAATGAAGCTATGTATGATCTGAACTACGCAAACTATGAAAGATTGTGAACTTTTAAGATGGATTTCATGACACCTAAAATGAGAGTCTTACTACAATGTTGGTGGGTTGATTTGAATGACTTTGAAATGAATTTATTTCACTCCTTCTTCTCTTACACTCTTAATTGCATGGTTTTAAGCATATGTAAATGTACCCATCATGTTTGACTAAATTTACATGACAAGGGTTCTTATGATTGATGAAATACTATTGCTTGTTTGCAAGACGAGTATTTTATGGTAAATAATGGGCTCCTAAGCATGTATTAAACTCATGAAAAGTTTCTATTATTTGTAAGCAAGATGTTGAGCCCTTATACTATATTCTATCCTTTTGTGAGTGAATATTGTTTATATGAAGGGGGCAAGCACGACAATTATTTTACCCTCATGTACAAACAAAAGCTCACTAGTAGGGGACAAGCATACTACAATCTCTACCCCTCATGTGAAATACAATACCTACTAGAATGGGTCAAGTCTATGTATTATTTTTACCCTCTTGTACAAGGTATACACCATGTGTAGGGGCCAAGTATATGAATGAGCTACTCATTCCAAGTTATCATATTTTTACAAGTCATACATATTATGATTAAATTTATGATTCTTTCAAGTATTCCATGGGATTAGACTTAGAACTGAATGAGGCTTAAGGTGGGGGCTCGATCCAAGGGGCCCTTATATAATGTCTTGGTCTCTTACCTATTTGTCACCATATGATTATATTATATTCCCTAAATGGGCTTTACTAGTGGATCCAACTAGGACAAGTTACCCACTATGTGGGGTCAAGTTTGATTTATTTACCTTGGCAAGTAGACCACTCCTTATCTGGTGTGGAGTGAACATCGAGATTTCAAGTAATAGCTCACTTGGTCTTATATATCGGTTAGGTTCTTCTCCTACATATGTATGTTATGTTATACAAATTTGGTTATCTATATGCATGTTTTAACTTAAGCATGATTATACATGTTATATTGAGCTTATGTCTATTGATTATGATTATGCATCTTGAATATTAATGGCTTATGTATTTGTTGCATTGCACCCTGCATAGTTAGTACATTCCAAGTACTAACACAAACTTTTGCCTACATGATTTCACCATGTAGGGACCGGAGCTTCTATCCATCCTCCCTCTCCTTGCGACTGGCCGAATCATTTGAAGATAGCTTTGGGTGAGTCCTTAATTCTGGGGATAATTTCTATCTTACTTTTATGCTTTTGCCAAGACTTGACTAATTTCTGGATACTTATCTTTGAGGGTGAGCCTGGGAGATGTCTTGGCCCCCGCTCCGTTTGTATTAGAGGTGTTGTTGGATATGAATATCATGTATGGAGCTTGACTGTTATGTCTATGTTATTATGAAAGATTTTTCCTTAGTCCCTTATTTCACTATATGCTTGATGTATGTTTATGATGAGATAGAAGTCCCAAGTCTTATTTTTCTTAGATCTATTTATTACTTGTTTGTTGTTTCATTATGCTTTCCGCAACCAAGGATGCATGAATGATATGCTAAGAGGCTTGTTTGGGTCCTTTTGGACTCCCCATTTGTCGTATCACACCTAAGCCCTAGGCTTAGGTCATGCCAAGCTAGGTATCAAAGCACTAGGTTGTTATTGGTCCTCGAAAATCAACATATCACATTAAGTAGAGTCTTGTTCATGGTTGTGAAGTGCACCACAACTATGAATAGGAGACTATGAGGCGTTTTAGAAAATAGTTCTGAATAGGAGGCTATGAGGCATTTTAGGAAATGGTTCACTTTTTCATGATCTATTCGTGCTTTAGGTCAAAAAATAAGGTTTCCTTCCCTAATGAGCGCTCTTTTACTCTTTTAGGTCGTAGCGAAACCAAGAGAAAGGCCACGGAGGGCTCTCACACTCGAGGAGCTTCCGGCTCATCCGGCTCCTCAAGCTCCCCAAGAATGAGGGGTTACACATGCCAAGTACCGGAATGCCATTACCATGTTGGCACATGCCGTGACCACCCAATTCAACCAAGGAGCCCAAGCTCCTCATGCTCCTACTCCGGCCTCAAGAGTGAGGGACTTACAAGGATGAACTCTCTGGAGTTTCATGGTTTCAAAACGAAAGAGGATCCACAAGAGTTCATTCATGAGATATAATAAGGTGCTTGCTATTATAGGGGTGAGTTCGGAGGATAAGGTGGAACGTGCAGCCTACCATCTCAAGGGTGTTGCACAAATTTGGTTCGCTCAATGAAAGCTTGAGAGAGGGAACAATTATCCCATCCCATGGGAGGAATTTAAGGACGCCTTCCTCAATCGATTCTTCCATATTATGTTGAGAGAGGCAAAGATAATAGAGTTCATAAATCTTAAGCAAGACTTCGTGAGTATGAGGGAGTATTCCCTTAAGTTCAACAAGATCTCAAAATATTCTCATCACTTGATTGCCAATTCTAGGGTAAGAATGAACAAGTTTGTGTCGTGGATGTCTGACTTGGTCAATGAAGAATGTCACACCGCTATGTTTATGGGTGACATGGACTTGTCTCGGCTCATGACCTATGCCAAGCAACTGGAAGGAAAGAAGCTTAGGAAGAGGAGGAGTGGAGAGTCCAAGAGGGCTCGTTATGATGTTGGCTTTCAAGGTGCTAAGGGTGGCCGTTTCCAACAAGGTCACAAATTCTTGGGTCAAGGGTCCTCTAATGCTCCAAACAAAAAGTTTTCTAATGATGGGGTGCCTAACCCAAAGTTTCAAGGTGGAAATGGCGGGATGACTCTCCCCAAGGTGCCAAACTTATGGAAAAAATCACGGTGGCTTATGCTCGAGGGATTCAAATGCTTGCTATATGTGTGGAAGATTAGGCCACAAGATTGCTGATTGCCCCTATGCTCAAAACAAGGGTAAGGATGGTCATCCTCAAGGCCAAGCTACTTGTGTGGGTCAAAAGGCAAAGGGAGGCCAACAAGGAGGTACTCCACGACAAAATCAATTTTATGCTCTACAAGGAAGAGAAGGAGAAGATGAGGTGCCCAATATTGTTACCGGTATGTTAAATGTTTTTGATTATAATATGTATGCTTTATTAGATTTGGGTACCACTCTTTCTTTCATTACTCCTTTTGTTGCCAATAAGCTTCATGTGTGTTTCGAATTGTTGTGTGAACCCTATGAGATGGCTACCCCTGTTGGTGAGTCTGTTTTTTCTGGAAAAGTCTATAGAGGTTGTCCCATGTCTATATTGCATAAAGTCTTTCCTTGTAATTTTGTTGAACTTGACATGGTAGATTTTGACATTATTCTTGGGATGGATTGGTTACATGCATATTATGCTTCCATTGATTGTAGAACACGTAAGGTTAGGTTCCAATTTCCTAATGAGCCCATCCTTCAGTAGGAAGGTCATAAATCAGTGGTTAGGGGTAGATTCATCTCTTGTCTTAAGGCCCAAGAATTGATTTCTAAGGTTGGCATCCACCATCTTGTGAGGGTTAGGGATGTCGAGTCTAAAGTCCCTCCTATCGAGTCAGTTCCACTGGTCAATAAGTTTGGTGATGTCTTTCCCGATGAGCTTCCTGGTATTCCTCCCGAAAGGGAAATAGACTTTCGTATAGACCTCCTCCCTGATACGCAACCCATTTCCATTCCCCCTTACTGTATGACCCTGATAGAGTTAAAGGAGTTAAATGACCAATTAAGGGATTTATTGGATAATGGTTTCATAAGGCCTAGCAAGTCACCTTGGGGTGCACCGGTGTTATTTGTAAGGAAGAAAGATGGTTCACTTAGAATGTGAATCGACTATCGGCAACTCAATAAAGTCACTATAAAGAACAAGTATCATCTACCAAGGATAAATGACCTATTTGATCAATTACAAGGGGCTAGTCATTTTTTAAAGATTGATCTTCGGTTTGGATACCATCAAGTGAGGGTGAGGGAGTATGATATTCCCAAGATGGCTTTTCGGACAAGGTATGGGCACTTTGAATTTGTGGTGATGTCATTTGATTTAACTAATGCACTGGCGGTATTTATAGATCTCATGAATAGAGTCTTTAAACCCTACCTTGACATTTTCATGGTAGTCTTCATAGATGACATATTTATTTATTTCCGAAGTGAAGAAGAACATGTGAATCATTTGAGGGTAGTGTAGCAAAATTTGATGGATGAGAGGTTGTTTGCTAAAGTTGATAAATGTGAATTTTGGTTGAAAGAGGTTGCCTTCCTAGGGCTTGTGGTGTCGGGTGATGGGATTAAAGTGAACCCTAAGAAGAAGAAAATGATAAGAAATTGGCCAAGACCCTTGACTCCAATGGATATTAGGAGTTTCTTGGGCTTGGCGGGGTACTACCATAGGTTTGTGAATGGTTTCTCCTCAATTGCTTCCCCTTTGATAAAATTGACACAAAAGAAGGCAAAGTTTGAAAGACAAGCATATCTCCGCTCCTATTTTGTCTTTATTGGAAGGGTTAGAAGGGTTTGTGGTTTATTGTGATTCTTCAAGGATTGCTTTGGGGTGTGTATTGATGCACAATGGCAAGGTTATAGCATATGCTTCTCAGCAACTAAAGGTGCAGGAGCGTAATTATCCCACCTATGATCTTGAATAGCGGCCATGGTATTTTCCTTGAAAATATGGCGTCATTATTTATATAGGTTTCGTGTAGATGTATTACTGACCACAAGAGTCTCCAATATGTGTTCACATAAAGGGATCTTAATTTGAGACAAAGAAGGTAGTTAGAACTCCTTGAGGATTATGACATGAGTGTGCACTATCATCCTGACAAAGTTAATATTCTAGTCGCTCTAAGTAGAGTGTCCATGGAAAGTCTAGCTCATATTGATGGTGGAAATAACAAAGTGGCTAGGGAAGTCCATTGGTTAGCTAGGTTGGGAGTTAGGTTGAAGGAAGTTGAAATAGGGGTGTGGTGGTATTTGATGGCTCCAAAACTTCTTTGATTGAAGAGGTTAAGTCCAAACAAGACCTTGACCCCATTTTACTAGAATTGAAAGCTTTAGTGAAGGATAGTAAAGTAGAGGTTTTCCCTGAAGGGGGAGATAGTGTCCTTAGGTACCAAGATAGGTTATGTGTGCCTAATGTTGATGGCTTGAGGGATTTGATATTGAAAGAGGCACATAATTCGTCCTACTCTATTCAATCCGGTTCCACAGAAATGTATAGAGACTTGAGGGAGGTGTAGTGGGGTGGTATGAAAAAGGATATTGCCAACTTTGTAACTGGTTGTCACAATTGCCAACAAGTCAAAGCCAAACATCAAATGTCAGGTGGCCTAGCCCAAGAAATAGAAGGTCCTACTTGGAAGTGGGAAGAGATCAACATGGATTTTGTGGTTGGTTTGCCAAAGACTAGAAAATACTTTGATTCTATTTGGGTTATGAATGATAGGATGACAAAGTCGGCTCACTTTGTACCGGTTAAAACAACTTATGGTGCCTAGGATTATGCGAAGCTATATATTCAAGAGTTGGTTAAGTTACATGGAGTACTATTGTCTATTATTTTGGATTGTGGTGCTCAATTCATTTCTCACTTTTGGAGATCCTTCCAAAGGGTCTTGGTATCAGAGTCAAGCTTAGCACAACTTTTCATCCTCAAATGGATGGCCAAGCCAAAGGGACAATTCAAACTCTTGAGGATATGCTTAGGGCTTGTGTTTTGGAGTTCAAGGCTAGTTGGGATGAACATCTCCACTTATTGAGTTTGGTTACAACATTATAGCTACCCCTCTAGTATTGTCATGGCTCCCTTTGAAGCTTTATATGATAGGCATTGTAGATCCCTAGTTGGGTGGTATGATGTGGGGAAAATGGCATTGTTGGGCCCCAATTTTGTTATGAAAGCCTTGGAGAAGGTGAGGTTGATAAGGGAGAGACTGAAGACGGCTCAAAGTAGGAAAAAAGTCCTACTCTGATGTGAGAAGGAGAAACCTTGAGTTTAATGTTTATGATTGGGTGTATTTGAAGGTCTCACCCATGAAGGGTGTGGTCCGGTTTGGCCAGAAAGAGAAATTGAGCCCAAGATTTATGGGACCCTATAGAATTTTGAGGAGGATTGGTAAGGTTGCCTATGAATTGGAGTTGCCTATGGATATGAGTATGGTTTATCCGGTCTTCTATGTATCTATGTTGAGGAAGTGTGTTGGTGGCCCAGGTACTATTATATCCCTAGAAGTTATGGGTGTTGTGGAGGATAGCTTGACCGGTGAGGAGGTCCTTGTGGAAATATTGGATAGGCAAGTAAAATGGTTAGGAAACAAAGATGTGGCATCTGTCAAAGTCCTTTGGAGGAATCAACAAGTCGAAAGTGCCACTTGGGAAGTCAAAACGGACATTAAGAAGCAATATCCACACCTCTTTCACTCTAATCAATCCAAAGGTACAAATTAAGTCCTATCTATGATTTAAACTCTTAAGTTTCAGCTCTCATGTCATTTTTGCATGCATACATGCTCATGGTAACAAGTTTTGGTGATTTTTGATGTATATGTTTGGAACTTTTTGAGAATGATGTTTAAGTTGCATTTATTGCATTCATGTCAGGCTAAACGTTTCCTAATCAGTCCTCTTACGCATTTTTCCTTTACATCAGCAGATGAATGTTCCCAAGGGGGAGATATTGCAGCGCCTCTCATGTGCTTCAGAAATGTCCTATAGTGTATTTCTTAGATATCTCAAAATTCGTGCATAATTTCGTAAATTCGATTTCATATTCTTTTTCAGGGGATGAAATTGTGTAGGAAATGGATGGCCTTTGATTTTTAGATGACCCATAGCAAAAAATAATTTTTCTCTACGGGAGCCGAAATACTGTGCATATGCAACCGGTCCACGTCGTGGCCTGGGCGCGGACCAGTGCGTCAATTCCCTTATTTTGCCAGTTTCGCGCAAGGGAATTTGGGTAATAATAGAATACCCATTGAGATAGGAAACCCTCATTCTTTAGCCATTCTTCAACTCTAAAGCTCCGAAAAACCTCCCAAATCCTCTCCAAAACATCATCTACTACCCCATTAAGATTCAAGAACCTCAAGAACTTTCTTTGGATTTTTAGGAATCCAATTCAAGCCTCAAGTCTTCCTTAAATCTTTCTTCAAGAAACTCCAAAATTTAGGTATGTGGGTCTTCATCCATGGGTCCTTTCACTCATGGAGCCCAACTCTCTCTTTTATGAAATTTCATGATTTCAAGGTTAGATTCTTCATGGATACTTCTTATTATGCATTACAAATATATATTATGTTTGATTTTATCAATAATTGATTGATTATACATGAATAACTATTAAAAACGTATTTCATAAGTTGATTTATATCTATTGAAGTTATGCATGATATGAAATATGGAAACTATGAAAGATTGTGAACTTTTAAGATAGATTTAATGACACCCAAAATGAGAGTTTTACTACAATGGTGGTTGTTGATTTAACTGACTTTGAAATGAATTGATTTTACTCCTTATTTTACAATCTAATTTCATAGTTTTAAGCATATTACATGTAACCATCATGTTTGACTAAATTTACATGACAAGGATTCTTATGATTGATGAAAGGCTATTGCATATTTGCAAGACATATATTTTTATGGTAAATTGTAAGATCCTAAGCATGTATTAAACTCATGAAAAGTTCCTATTATTCATAAGCAAGATGTTGAGCCCTTATACTATATTCTACCATCTTGTGAGTGAATAACTTTTACATGAAAGGGGCAAGCAAGACAAATATTTTACTCTCATATTCAAACTAAATCTCACTAGTAGGGGATAAGCATGTTACAATCTCTACCCTCATGTGAAATACGATGCCTACTAGAAGGGGTCATTGTTTTTACCCTCTAGTACAAGGTATACGCCATATGTAGGGGCCAAGTATATGAATGAGCTACTCATGCCAAGTTATCATGTTTTTACAAGTCATACATGTTATGAATACATTTATAATTATTTCAAGTATTCCGTGGGATTAGACTTAGCACCGAATGAGGCTTAAGGTGGGGGCTCGATCTAAGGGATCCTTATCTAAAGTCTTGGTCTCTAAATTGTGTGCTACCATAGGATTATATTATTTTCCCTAAATGGACTTTACTAGTGGATCCAACTAGGACAAGTTACCCACTATGTAGTGTCAAATTTGATTTACCTTGGCAAGTGGACCACTCCTTATCCAGTGTGGAGTGAATATCGAAATCTCCTCCCACATATGTATGTTATGTTATGCAAATTTGGTTATCTATATGCATGTTTTTAACTTAAGCATTTATTATAGATATCATATTGAGCTTATGTCTACTGATTATGATTATACATCATGAATATTAATGACTTATGTATTTGTTGCATTGCACCCTACATACTTAGTAGATTCCAAGTACTAACACATACTTTTTTCTACATGATCTCATCATGCAAGGGCCGGAGCTCCTATCCATCCTCCCTCTACACGTGGCTAGCCGGATTGTTTGAAGATAGCTTTGGGTGAGTCCTCAATTCCAGGGACAATATCTATCTTACTTTCATGCTTTTGCTAAGACTTAAATAATTTATAGATACTTCTCTTTGAAGATGAGCTCGAGAGATGTCTTTGCCCTCACTCCATTCATATTAGAGGTGTTGTTGGATATGGATATCATGTATCAAGCTTGACTCCTATCATGTCTATGTTATTATGAAAGACTTTCCCTTCGTCCCTTATTTCCCTCTATGCTTGATGTATGTTTATGATGAGATGGAAGTCCCAAGTCCCGTTTCCCTTAGATATATTTATTACTTTCTTGTTGTTTTATTATGCTTACGCAACCAAAGATGTATGAATCATATGCTAAGAGGTTTGTTTGGGGTCCCTTCGGGCTCCTCATTCGCTATGTCACACCTAGGCCCTAGGCTTGGGTCATGATAGCTGGTTCATTTAGCAGAGGGATTACTTTTTTCGTTAGAATTTTTAGGTGAGGGGTAATTGCATAATTTAAGAGTTATTTTTAAGTGACTGGTATTAATGTAATTTAACTTTATATTTTTGGAGTGCATACTTTTAGGGTAACTAGTTCTGGGAACGTGTCTTGAACGTTTATCCCAAAAACTTAATCTAATCATATCATATATGACTAATTTGATACAATATATAGGATTTAATTATCAAAAAGTAAAAGAATATAATCTTTAATTTGAAAAAGAGAAGAAGATTTAAAACAGCAAATTAGGAACAAAGAAAACTCCATAATTACTCAAACTTGCTCTTTTTCTCCCTAACAAACTAATTTTTTCTTTTATAACTTTATTTTGACATAAAATAAACCACATGATTTATAATCATGATTCTATCGATTTTATTACACAAATCAGAAATGAGTTGACTAATTTATGATTCAACTAATAATCT
The DNA here is from genome assembly GCA_011800125.2 of Solanum clarkiae. Lineage (NCBI taxonomy): Eukaryota > Viridiplantae > Streptophyta > Magnoliopsida > Solanales > Solanaceae > Solanum > Solanum clarkiae. The sequence continues at coordinate 10,688 of JAABOM020058762.1, forward strand.
GAAGCACTTAGATATCACTGCTACATCAAAATACACTTTGGTAAACTCTAGAATGTAGATTTCTGTTTCATATAACAAACAACAAAATGTGATCTCATAAAATTACATAGAATATTAATCAGTTTTATCATATTACTTAATAGTTTGAGGAAAAAATGAGCAAATAAATTATAGTAAAATTGATAGATCAAGAATAAATTGTTACATAAGTGATGAATTTTTGGCATCCAATGATAAAAGTTAAAGATGTTATATCCATTTATACAAGATGTTTCATGAGAAAAATCAATATAGATGCATTATAAGTGTAATTGATACTAAATGATGAACAACACAAAGTTTGGCAATATCTAGCAATTATTTAGCATTTAATTGTAAGGATCTGGATTTTTGTGTAGCTTTAGTGGCGCTTGAGATTTGGTTTTGAAAAGTTTTGGGCCAAGGTGACACCTTATGAAACCTCCAACCACAATCTAAGTTCACTTTTAAGCCTTCAATTCAAACTTATTTATGCTATTTAAGGCCATCATAAGTCTCCTACATCAAGTCAAGTTCAAAAGAATTTCATTGACTAAGTTTTTCACAAGTATTGATAAAAGGGTCAATTTTAAATGGGCATATCTCTCAGTAAAAAATAGATTGGTTGGCCTATGAACTATCCAATTAAAGATATTTAAATTATCTTTCCAACACACTTGGTTTCACCTTATTTAGAGTTCGGATGAAGAAGTTATGCCCACTTTTGTAAAACCCTCCTGTGTTGTGTTGCCACACGGGCACCCATATAGGCCGTGTGGCTTCTCACGATCCATGGGAATAGACTTAGACCTGAAACACCATAGTTTGTCCATGTGATGTGCCACTCCCAGCCACACGGACCGTGTGGTGTGGCACGGGCCGTGAGGCCCTCCATGGGGCTTTCGGAGTGAAAAATTTTCTAAGTGTTGAGCCAACTTCTAATTTCCAGATTTTTGCCTAAGTGTTTGTTCACAGGCACTCCACATGAACCATGGAGTGCCACACAGGTCGTGAGGCCTCAAGTATAGTGATACTTTATCATTTTTTTACCAGATTCATTAATAGCGTTCTCGTAAATTCAGTTAATTCTATTGGTCTTTTAGGGATTCCAATACTATCCAATAATCATCTAAGACCTAAACCCTATTTCATTAATCTAAAAATCACTACTCACAATTTAAACTCTCTCAAATAAACTCTTATGAATTTTCAATTTGGGAGCAAGAGGACTCAATTCTTCTTCAAATTCTTTTGAGTTTCTTCATCTTGATGAAGGTATGTGAATTTTGATCCTTGGTTACTTCCAATCAAGGAGACCCAAACTATTTTCAAGAAATCTACATGAATTTTATTTACTTTAGTTTGGGATTTTAAATATTATGATTCCTTAAATTTCAATAATGAATAGTTATGTTTATCTATTGATTTTGAAATAATTTAAGCTTTGATATATTGAATTTCATTATTTTTATGAATCTATGATTATGCATATCCCTTTTTAAAGCTTTGATTTAAGCATGGGTGATTTACATTATATTGTAAATGTGGATTTGGTTATGGTTTTACTTTAATTCCATATTATATTATTGATTTTCAATTGAATCTCAATTACCCATGCCATTCTCTCACTTTTCATAGCATATGCATTTCATGAGGATGAATTTATGAAATTACCGGTGGGTTAAGCTCACATATGTACATTTGAAAATGTTTTCAGTGAGTTAAGTTCATATATTTGTTATGAAAAGAATGTAATCACATATATGTCTATGATTATGGCTCTTTGAGCATTATGGGTGCTTGCACAATTATGTATATATGAATGAGTTGTTCCTATGCATGAGTATTATAAATTATGAATTACGATTTAGCATTTGAGCCTAAATGTACATTTGAATGATTTGGAAAATGTCTACTGCATCTTTTGAAAGCATGTGTATATATACGTATATGTATTCTGGTGGAATGATGACTTAGCACCAATGGATTGGGGGTGTTAGGGCCCCAAAGGGATCTCTCCCTTTCCTCGAACTATGTGCCTAGCATAGATTTTCCTTTCCAAAATGGGTGTTGTTCTCATAAGGAGAAGACATGATATAATATGATATGACTTGATATACTATATGAAAATCCTATCCGAAATGGGTGTTGTTCCAGTAAGGAAGTTTACTTCATACGAAATGGGTGTTGTTCCCGTACGGTGAAGTATGGTTTACCTTTGGCAAGTAGACCACCTCTTTACCAATGAGGGGATTTCATTGGAATTCCAAGTAATAGATCTCTTGGTCTTACTTATGTTGGTTAAGGTCACATCCTCACTATATATATGAGCATCATTTGCATTTCATGCATCATGAATTTTATAGCATCTTGTTATATTACATTCCTTACTATAAATCTCCTTCTATATTATGTGCCTTTGCCATCTAACATTGTATGCAGATTTTGGTAAGTTACATGCATTGCACCCTGCATACTTAGTACATTCAAACGTACTAACACATATTTTTGCCTACATGATCTCACCATGTAGGGAGCGGAGATTACTTTCAGCTACCGTTTGAGACTAGATCGGAATTGAGACGTTTGTTGTGGTGATTCCTTCCTTTTAAGGACAAGCCACCACTCCTGTACTTATATCGCTTCCATTTGTGTTATTTACTTTGAGGGGGATCCCGAGTCATGTCTTGGCCCCCGTCCTATCTTATGACTAGAGGCATTGTTGGACATCTTGTAAACTCTCGTCGGATCTATATGCTATGTGTTGTATTTGAACCTTATGATTATGTTTATCTATTAGATATGACTATTATGGATTGATTATGGGGATTTTGATATATATATATATATATAT
>JAABOM020058763.1:0-13557 GCA_011800125.2 Solanum clarkiae
ACTGAAAAGTTGAAAAAAATTATATTCTAATATAATTACAAAATAATTAAATTTTAATTAATAAAAATTACTGTTTTTTGTGGTGTTGACATGTAGACGCTATCACCTTTTCTATTACAAATAGATATAATAAAAATATATTAATGATTTAATTTTCGTATATTCTTAACATGTAAGATTATTAATGTATTTGAGTATTTATTCATTCGCCAAAACAATCTATATAAAGAATAGTTTGAACTTCCTAATTCCTAATGCTTTTAAAATAATTAGTAAAAAGTGCATACATTGATAGAAGCCAGAAATTTACATTGTTTAATCCTATAGAACATATCTTTTTTATATGAAATTATGTATCAAGTCCATAAAAAACGTACGTTTAAACATTTTAATATATTCAGTTATTCCTTTAAGCCTGACATATAGGGCTTTTCAACACAACAATCTTCATTTAAAAAATAAAAAAAATAATAAAATAACATAATAATTAACAATCCCTATTGATAATACTGTCACACCCATGGTCAATTTATCAATAAAATCAAACCAAATGACAGAAGAATTACATTGTATTAGTGTGTTTCTTTTTTCATTTTGTGAAAATGCTAACAACCTAGAAAAATCTTATCTTTAATATTGATAAGCTAAAGTAAAATGACAAAATGACAAATCAATTTTTTTGGGAGATTTTTTTTTTTTAAAAAGCAAGTAGTTTACGTTAACAAATTGGAAATAAAAAAGAAGAAGAAAAAGATCAACTATACCTACTTTTTCTTTGCTGGTCTCATCGTACTTTGGTTGTTCTCGTGTTATGAAAGAGAAGAGTACTCTTTGCTGCCTCTTTTTTGTCCCTGTACTACATATGAATAACATTGAAGAATGAGTCAAAAAAAAAATTATTTATTTATTTGATAGAGAGAAAGAAATACACAAAATAAATCGGACACAGAGGGGTAAAAACAGATCCAGAGATAACCTATATAAAAGATTGGAGGTAGAAAAGACGATCAATAAAAGAAGGGGAACGCTGAAATTATAATACTCTTCATCAATTGATTTTGCGCAAGTTCAACATTTACCTTGTCTAGTCATCAATAATATTGAAAATTGCACGAACATCGATGTACTTAATTAATTACCTAAAAAAAAGAGAAGACTAATTTCGTAATCAAATTACCCAATTATTATAACTTATAGACATGTGTAGAAGTAGAGGTTAAAGTAGATGAATTTTTTTTTATCCACCAATCCCAATCTACTCTTGGTATATGCTTTTGGTATATTTGATGAGCTGTGTAGAAAATCTTTTGCCGTTTTCATCACTCCTATATATTTTTTAGAAAATCGCAAACATTTGAGGATATGAAAATAAAGAAAAAAATTAAAAGAAGTGAAAAAAATATAAGAAATGATTGATTGATTGTAATTTTCTTGAATTCAAAAGGTGTTTTTACATTTGAAAACTCCTACAATTATGATAAAATGGGAAAGCTGTAACCATCTCAAAAACTATACTATTACCTCAATTTTTAAGCTTTTACCTTACTATTTTTTTATATATTAAATCAGTTAAAATATAAAAGTTTTGTATTTCAACGCAGATTAAAATGCAGACATATATTTTTGATATAAAATTTATTAGTATAAATTCTAAATTGAATTTAAAAAAAAGGTCCAACAACGTTAAGTTCATAATTTTATTGGTGCATTATCCTTAAAACGTGTGTTGGCAGTTCCTATTTTTATGGTATTTGTGGTTGTGTTGTAAAAGCAGTTTTTTGGTGACGCCATATCTATCCTAAAATGATAACTATTCTTGTAAGAAAATTCACACAAAGGTAAAACTGATCCCAATGGTCCCAAAGTTGATCATGCACGCTTACAACATTGTCTTCTATCACTTGAATTATTCTTTTCAACTTAATATTAGTTTGTGGATGAAAAGTTACACTAAAGCTGAGTTGAGACCCCAATTCTTCATGCAACTCACCTCATAATGTTGAAGTAAACTAAGTGCCACGGTCTAAAATGATAGAAAGGAGCACCTTATGCAATCTTACTATCTCATTGACATAAAACTTCACCAACTGTTGAAAATTATAATCCATTCAGACTAGAATGAAATGGACTTGACACCTGTCAATGATGACCCAAATTTATTCATACTTTTCCAGGGTCTTGGAAAAATCTATCACGAAATTCATAGTTATTCTTACCTACTTCCAAATCAGAAGTGGGCATTCTTTGAAGCAAACCTGCATGACTTTGATGCTCACACTTTACCGGCTAATAATTCTGACACTTGAATGTGTACTCTACTATTCTCTTCTTCATGCAAAGCTACTAATAATAGTATCTCAAATCACTACATCATGATCACACCTGGATGAATCAAATACCATGGATTAAATCACCAACTGGAGGATACAATTCTGTCGTCCAAAATTTAGTACATTGCTTGTGTCAAGGGCAACATTTTGAGATTCCTAGACACTAGCTGGATTCTAAACTTATTTATTTTCTCTTTTTGGAACTGGCTAACCTTAACAAAATTTGCTTAACCTCAATACTGGCAGTACTTGTCACGTCCTGGGAGGGTACCCTAGGTGTAATTGACACTCGGAGACTATTGCTTGCCCCCAAGCAAATCACCTAGTCTCATCATATTCATTCAATCAGTTGATTAGCGAAAGATATTAAAGAATAATCTAAGCTATTAGTGGGCTACAAGACTCATCAATTCTGTCTATCATATCGGACAAGATTAATAAAAGGATGCAGTTTTAAAAAGTAGAGAAAGGGAAAAGAATCCCGACATCAACTATCATCTATCTGTGTCTACGAAGCCTCTATAACTACTGTCTAAGAAGGTAACATGAAAGGCTATGGCTACCACAACTCAAAAGAAAATAACTCAAACGAATAAAAGAAAGAACCATCCTCCGAATACAGGGGAGGACTCACTACGTCTCTGGCTGGAAGTCTATGAACCTCAACGATTTGCCTGCTGAAGTCCACTATCTACTGAATCTGCATCATGGTATCATGAAACGATGCAGCGCCAAAGAGGCATTAGTACATGAAATGTACTGTATATAAAACGGGCTAAAGTAAACAGTATATCCAAAACAATATAATATGAAATCAGCTCATTAGTTACTCAATCCCAACTTAGGATAAGGAAAAAGACACTATCACATCACCACCAACCAAGACTCATACTATCGCATCAACATCAGAGTACTATCATCACGAAACCGATCTGGGAGTTTCTCTAACCGACAACCACCACCTATGAGCCAGTGATGATAAATGAAGAGATGGCATTGCTACATCCATCTAGTACTTTTTCAGGGTAAAGAAAGAGTCTATCAGTGGATCCATAGGTCTATCAAGTCCTCTTTTGGGACAAAGGAAACATCCGCTTTCATGGTCCAATCCTCTTCTATGCTGGCCATGTAGTTAATGAGTACGGTTGGGACTCACTCTTAATCATTTCGCTGCTCGATACTCCTCCCATAACTCAACTTTCTCATAAATTGTCAATTAATCAAGAATTTCCATCACCTAGCCCCGTCGCGCAAGAAACCTCAACTTATCTCATCATCTATCAACTCAAGGAGTAGGATCATTCTTTTAAAATTAATTTCAATCTCCTTTAGACTCTAAGGATACTAATCTCATCAACTTCAGTCATCAACACATTCATCTCAAGACCTGGACCATAGCAAACAACACACCCAAATGGTCAAGTCTCTAGACATTACCCCTAAAGTTCATTCTTAAAGTCTTTAGTTAAGGAAATCATGTAGGGTATACACATAATCATTTAATATTTCACTTAAATAGCTAATTCAAGTTATGATGATCATCAATTTAAGAAAAATATATGGAAATTAAAGATAGTTTTTAAGATAACATTCAAGAATTCACAGACAAGACCCATCACAATCAACTATTCAACCTAATTCAATCATGGGGCACATGAGAGAACAGTCTCGTGTACTGGGTAGCAATTACATACATGCAATGAAAAATTAGTAAGCCTCTTTAAGGAATGAGACTCGAATTTTGGAACCCTCAAGCTCTTTCTTCTTCCTCTCTCAGAACTTATGCACTTAGAACAAGAAGATAATAACTTTTTGAAACGCTTCGTATGAATAGAAGGCTTAAAACACATTAGGAACTTAAAAATAGGTGGGGAATACCCAAAATACCCTTCCCAAAATTAAATGAAGAAACATCACTAAAAGTGCACTGGTTCGTAACGCGCCAGGGGCACAAACCTGTGTATTTTCCTCCAAAATTTTTCCAAACAAATTTTAAACTTCTCATCGAAAATTTTAAAATAATTATAAGCGTCACTCCACTCCCTGTATGTGTTGTGCCAGGGGGACGGATTGACACTGTCACGAGCAAAGCCTAGGGCCTAGACGTGACCGGCGAATGAGAAACTTGAAGGAACCCCAAACAAGCCTCATAGCATATCATTACACATCCTTGGTTGCGGAAGTGATGCAAAACAACGTAAGAAACATAAATAAGGGGTATTGGGACTATGGGAGAGACTCATATTTAAATAGTTTGAATATCATAAGTAAGTCAAAGCTCAAGCATAATACATAACGTTCCCAATAACACCTCTAACATAGGACTTAACGGGGGCCAAGACAAGCAACTGGGCTTACCCTCATAGTAAAAGTATACCAAAAAGAAGGATAGTCTTTAATACATAGCTTAAGAATATAGATACATCCCTCGCACATGAGGACTCACCAACTAGCGTGAATGGATACCACTAGCCACGTGGAGGAGGATAATGACCAATTGGAGATCCAGTGCCTACATGGTAACATCATGTAGGTATAGAGTATGCATTAGTATGTTTGAATGTACTAAGTATGTGGGATGCAATACAACAAGAGATAGACATCATAATCAAAATGCATAATAATAACCAATAGATAGCATAATAACAATATGACATGTATAACCAACTCTTAAGTAAGTCATGCTTTGCAAATCATTCATCTTACATAGATCATAATATAAATGTGTAAAAAAGCCTCAACCGACATAACATAAGACCTTTTGGAGCCACTTTCCTTATGGGAGCCCGTCCCCTTTCGTACTGAGTGACCTTTCTTATGGGAGCCCGTCCCTTTTTGGATTAAGTAACCCTCCTTACAAGAGCTCGTTCCTTTTTGAATTAAATGACCTTCCTTACAGGAGCCCGTCCCTTTGCGGATTAAGTGACCTTCCTTATGAGAGCCCGTCCCTTTTTGAATTAAGTGGTCTTCCTTATGGGAGCCCATCCCTCTTCATATTAAGTGGCGTCTCTTACGAGAGCCCGTCCCTCTTCGTATTAAGTGGCCTTCCTTACGGGAAACCATCCCTTTTCAGATTAAGCATTTCATAGAACTAGCTCTTCAAACCATTACATTTCAATGATAATTTCATCATTATATAATCATCATAACATCATTTAGCTCATAAGATATGCATTGGATCTTCAATTCCTCAAGAAATCATAATCGGCGGGTGTGAAATCATAGTATAAGACATGCAATTTAGAGATGAAATAATGCAAGTAAATCCATTATAAAACCATAAATGAATACCTTGCAATATCTTCAAGCAATATACATCAAAACCTCTCATCAAATATTGCAATAGTGCCAAGATTTATAGCTCAAAACATGGCAAAAAAGTCACAACTTTACATAGTTTTAATATAGTTCATAGACATGTTCATGCTAGAAAACACATTTGTAAAATCAACTTTAAATCATGAAATATTAATTAAAATAGGGTTTAGATACTATGGGTGGAAGGACCCAATGGTTCAACACCATATATCTTAGGTCTAGAGTTGCTTGGAATTGAGATTGGGAAGAATGGAGGCTTGGAAATGATTTTTGAATCCAATCTTGTTCTTGGGTTTCCTTGAAATTGAATTGGGGCTTGATGGAGGCTTTTGAGGGATTTGATAGTGTATCTAAGATGAGAGTAATGAGTTTGATCCTTTGGAATATTGTTTAGGTCTTTTAGAATGGTTAAGATAGCATTGGAAGTCTAAAAAGGTCAATAGAATAATTAAAATTTATGAAATACGCCATTAGTGAACGGATGGAAAAAATGGCAAAATGTCGTCACACTGGAGACTTCACTGGCCGTGTGGCACTCCACAGGTTGTGTGGAGTGCCCGTGAGACAAGACTTAGACAGAAAAATGGAATTGGAAAACTTGAGAAAAAGTTGGCGTCGACGTCACTTTGACGGCCACTTTCACGGACCGTGTAGCGTTACACGGACCATATATTGGTCCATCCCACCTTTGTTAGACAAGAAAATGTTGCAGTCCAGCACGCTCCTAGGTTACACGTCCGGTACCCCTTCAGACGAGCCGTACAAGGCTGTCGTGGCCCATATCTTAGCTTCCAATGCCGCCAATACCTAGCCAAGCCTCCTAAAACACTTCCACGCCCCTCCTCACGACCAGTGGTGAGTAACACAACCCGTGGCACTGGTAGTGGACTAGGACATAGTGTCACCATGCCATTTTCCAGCCCCAAACATTTCCCACGACCTGTACAACGCCACACTGCCCGTATGGGTGCTCGTGGGGCTTCACTGCACGGGAGGGTCTCACGAAAACGGTCATAACTCTTTCATCCGACATCAGAATGAGGTGAAACGAAGTGTGTTGTGAAGCTAACTCAAAGAGTTTTCATTTGACATGTCGAGGGCCACCTAGCTCCAAATATGCCAAGAGTTATGCTTGTTTAAAGTTGACCCTTGCATGAACCATCACCCAAAACTCAACTCTTAGAGAAGTCTTGGACTCATTAGGTACTAGGAGTCTCCCATGGACCTAATACACCCCAAACCTGACAAAATGAGGATTGAAACATGGATACATAAGAGCATAGAGTTACGGGGTGTCACAATATCTTCTCCTTGGGAATATTCGTCCCCGAATGTCAAAGAAACGTACACAAGGAAAATAGTCATGAAGACTTTAGCCCAAACATGAATGCAACAATGCACATAAACATGATTTCTAAGAAAGTTCAACATGTACATTGAAATATCTCATAATCTTATTAACATGAACATGAATGCATGCAATGACTGAAGGGTCAATAGTCGAGACTTGGAATCATAAAAGGAACTTGACATGTCATCATAAGCTTGAATAAAATGAAAGAGATATGGGTATTTATTCTCCATGCCCGCACCAACTCCCAGAGAAATACACACGAATAGACGACTCTTCCAAAGGTCCTTAATGAACACCACATACCCATAAATCAACCTCTCCACTCATCCATCCAGCACCTCTACTGGGACCTCCTTTCAAGCCAATCTATACTCCCCCTTACCCACAACTTTAAAGACTTCTATAACACTAGAGTCACCAACAAGTAGAGACTTGGAATCATAAAAGGAACTTGACATGTCATCATAAGCTTGAATAAAATGAAAGAGATATGGGTATTTATTCTCCATGCCCGCACCAACTCCCAGAGAAATACACACGAATAGACGACTCTTCCAAAGGTCCTTAATGAACACCACATACCCATAAATCAACCTCTCCACTCATCCATCCAGCACCTCTACTGGGACCTCCTTTCAAGCCAATCTATCCTCCCCCTTACCCACAACTTTAAAGACTTCTATAACACTAGAGTCACCAACAAATCCCATCCACCTAGAAGCATGAAGAACTGGACGAACCATATTTACATCCATAGGTAAATCCCAAAACTTATGCAACCTTACCAACCTTCCTCTACACTCTATAAGAAATCATAATCCTCAACTCAAGTGTCAACCTTAAATTGACCTAACCCACTTAGTAATATATCCACCATCTCCCCCTTAGGAAACAACCTCCACTCTATCGTCTTCTCACCCAAAACTTCCAACTCTAATAAGATGGAATCAAGGCCTTGCTTAAACTAGACTTCCTAACCCAAGAAGGCCCGAAATCACCAAGAACACTATACTACCATTCCCAACTTCCCTCAACCTACTTCCAACCTAGCTAATTGATGGACCCACTAGTCTCCTCTTTGCCACCTTCATCCATATATGATAAGCTACCTATAGGCACCTTACTTAGGGAACTAAGAACAATGCTAGCCTTACCAAAAAAAAAAAAAACTAAAGCACATTCATATCATAATCCTTAAAGAATTCTAACCACCTTCTTGTTATACACAAAGCAAGCTTATCATATTTAGCAACCAATCCCCAACCAAATGATCCACAAGCTCTAAACAAATCAATACCTCATCACTAGAAACCACCACAAACATACCAAGATAGGGTTTTAAGACCCTATTCATGAAACTGATAAACATAGCCAATGCATAAATTAACCAATCTCCATGAAGACACAACCTACATGCAACTGTTCCATCCCAAGTATAACACCACAAGCCACCACACCAACTTCAACAAGTCACAAGGCAAAACCTAATGCAAGATGAACATGGATCAACACTTGTGGACTTTCCAGCAACCATATGCTCAACCAAGAGATAGACACCAAAGGTTCAAATCACAACTTGGGACACAGAAGAAGCCCACTAGCAACGAAAAGAATAATGAAATAAATAATGAAACTCAGATCCATCAAAATCAAAACCTTCAACTTACCTTCCTTCTCTTTCCTCTTTGAAGCGGCATGATCAACTAGAAGAGCAAAGAACAATCATTAAGGGGAAAAATTTAACTCAACTCTATAGCATGACTTAGAACATAAAGAAGGGAAATATTTCCTAAAACGCCTCATAACCTCCTATTCATAGTCGTGGTGTGCTTCACAACCATGACTAGGACTCTAATCGACACTGTGTGTTGGACTCCGAGGATCTATCAATCTAGTGCTCTGATACTATCTTTGTCACGACCCAAGCCTAGGCCTAGATGTGATCGGCGAATTGGGAACCCAAAAGAACCCCAAACAAGCCTCGTAGCATATCATTACACATCCTTGGTTGCGGAAGCATTGCAACAACATAAAAAACATAAATAAGGCATATTTGGACTATATGAGAGACTCATATTTAAATAGATTGAATATCATAAGTAAGTCAAAGCTCAAGCATAATACATAACTTGCCTAACAACACCTCTAACATAGGACTTAACGGGGGCCAAGACAAGCAACTGGGCTCACCCTCACAGTAAAAGTATACCAAAAAGAAGGATGATCTCTAATACATAACTTAAGAATAGATATATGACCCTCTCATAGGAGGACTCACCAACTAGCGTGAATGGATACCACTAGCCATATAGAGGAGGATAATGACCAAATGGAGCTCCAGTTCCTATATGGTAACATCATGTAGGCACAAAGTATTCGTTAGTACGTTTGAATGTAATAAGTGTGTAGGATGCAATGCAACAAGAGATAGACATCATAATCAAAATATATAATAATAACCAATAGATAGCATAATAACAATATGACATGTATAATAAACTCTTAAGTAAGTCATGCTTTGCAAATCGTTCATCTTACATAGATCATAATATAAATGTGTCAAGAAGCCTCAATCGACATAACATAAGACTTTTTGGAGCCACTTTCCTTATAGGAGCCCATCCCCTCTCAGACTAAGTGACCTTACTTACGGCAGCCCGTACTTTTTCAGATTAAGCGACCCTCCTTTTGCGAGACCATCCCTTTTCTGATTAAGTGACCTTCCTTATGGAAGCACGTTCCTTTTCGGATTAAGTGGCCTTCCTTACGGGAGCTCGTCCCTTTTCGTATTAAGTGACCTTCCTTATGGGAGTGCATCCCTTGTCAGATTAAATGGCCTTCCTTTCAGGAGCCCATCCCTCTTTGGATTAAGTAGCCTTCCTTACGGGAGCCCGTCCCTCTTCGAATTAAGTGACATTCCTTACTGGAACCCGTCCCTTTTCGGATTAAGCATTTCATAGAACTAGCTCATCAAACCATTATATTTCAATCATCATTTCATCATCATATAATCATCATAACATCATTCAGCTTATAATACATGCATTGAACCTTCAATTCCTCAAGAAACCATAATCGGATATTTTATCAAACATATGGCGGATGTGAAATGGTAGTATAAGACCATGCAATTTAGAGATGAAATCATGAAAGTAAATTCATTATAAAACCTTCAATCAATACCTTGCAATACCCTAAAGCAATATACATCAAAACTCCTCATCAAATGTTACAATAGACCCAAGATTTATAGCTCGAAACATGGCAAAATAGTCACAACTTTAGATAGCTTTAACATAGTTCATAGATATGTTCATACTAGCAAACCCATTTGTAAAGTTAACCTTAAATCATGAAATATTAATTAAAAGAGGATTTAGATACCATGTGTGGAAGGATCCAATGGTTCAACACCACATACCTTAGGCTTAGAGTTGCTTGGAATTGAGATTGGGAAGAGTGGAGGCTTGGAAATGATCTTTGAATCCAATCTTATTCTTGGGTTTCCTTGAAATTGAACTGGGGCTTGATGGAGGCTTTTGAGAGAGTTGAGAGTGCATTTGAGATAAGAGTAATGAGTTTGATCCTTTGAAATATTGTTTAGGTCTTTTAGAAAGGTTAAGATAACATTAGAAGTCTTAAAAGGTCAATAGAATAATTAAAATTTACAAAAAATGCCATTAGTGAACAGATGGAAAAATTGGCAAAGTGTCATCTCACTGGAGACTTCACTAGCCGTGTAGCACTCCACAGGTTGTGTGGAGTGCTCGTGAGACAATACTTAGATAGAAAAATGGAATTGGAACACTTGAGAAAAAGTTAGCGTCGACGTCACTTTGACGGCCAATTTCACAGACCGTGAAGTGTTACACGGACCGTTTACTGGTCAGTCCCACCTTACTTAGATAAGAAAATGATGTAGGCTAGCACACTCCCAGGTTCCATGTCCCATACCCTTTCACACGAGTCGTACAAGGCAGTCGTGGCCCATGCCTTAGCTTCCAATGCCACCCATGCCTAGCCAAGCCTCCTAAAACACCTCCATGCCTCTCCTCACGACCAGTGGTGAGTCACACAACCCATGGCACTGGTCGTGGACCAAGACTTAGCCTCACAACACTATTTTCTAGCCCCAAACATTTCCCAGGACCTATACAAGGCCACACTGCTTGTATGGGTGCCCGTGGGGCTTCACTGCTTGGGAGGGTCTCACGCAAACAGTAATAACTCCTTCACCGGACATCGGAATGAGGTGAAACCAAGTGCCTTGCAAAGATAACTCAAAGGCATATTTGACATGTCATGGGCCACCCAATTCCAAATATTCCAAGAGTTATGCTTATTTAAAATTGACCCTTGCATGAACCATCACCGAAAACTCAACTCTTAGAGAAGTCTTGTTGACCCTTGCGTGAACCATCACCCAAAACTCAACTCTTAGAGAAGTCTTGGACTCGTTAGGTACTAGGAGTCCCCCATGGATCTAATACACCCTAAACTTGACCAAATGAGGCTTGAAACATGGATACATAAGAGCATAGAGTTAGGGGTTTCACGGATATTGTTTCTGAATTAATTAGTGAAAATTATTTTTTGACCTGGTTTCTCTAAAATCAGGTTAAGGAAATTTTCCCACTTATTTTTTTGCGCTAATCGCAAATCTGGTTTCGAATTTTTCATTGGAGCTTTGAAAGATGCATTATGCGCACTTTTATGTTGTAGGACCATTTCGGTAATTTCAGAGGATGTTACAGTATCTCTCCCTTGAAATCATTCGTCCTCCAATGATGAGTAAAGGTAGAATAAAGGCACGAGTGGACTCAAAAATCATCTCACTCCTTACTCTCGAACTCTCAAACTCTCGACTATCCATCACTTCCTACATATCTAACTAGACACAAGAATTAAGATCAATACATCAATTCGAAAATGGAAATTCCAATTACGTTAAGGATAGGGACATTACCTTCGATATCATTATCAATTGGCATGAATAGGTTCGGGTATTTGATCTTCATAGCTTCGTCAACTTCCCATGTAGCTTCCTCCACAAATTGGTTCCTCCAAAGAACTTTGACGGAGGCTATCTCTTTATTCCTCAGCTTACTGGACTGGAATTTCATTGTAAGATAGGCTATCCTTTACCCCAGTATTCTCAATATAGATTGCCAAAGCAGGATCTGCCAAACACTTCTTCAGCATTGAAACATGAAATACCGAATGGATCCCATCTAGATCAGAAGGAAAGTCTAACTCATAAGCGACCTTTACAATCCTCCTCATGATTTGGTAGGGTCCGATATAACATGGACTCAACTTTCTCTTCTTACCAAACTTCATGATACCCTTCATGGGTGACACTTTCATGTACACCCAATCATCCACCTCAAACTCCAAGTCCCTTCTCCTCACATTAGTGTAAGTGAAATGACCCCCCTCCGCCCAAAAAAGGGCCCGAAAATGTACCACGAAAGTGCCCAGAATTATAATTTTCATATATCGCAAAATCTATGCATGCTATTGAAAATCTAACTTCATATTGTTCTTCAGGGGGTCAAAATTAGGGGGAAGAAGGTCTAACCCTGATTTTAGAGAAAACGAATAGTAATTTCAAATTTCCAAAATTTTGATTTCAAAAACTGATCCATGATAGTGCCGCGATGCACAGCTGTCACGAACCAGTGTAAATTTGTCCACCACGATAGGTCTGTATGTGGATCAGACGCGGACCTATGTAAATTCTACCCTGTTATTTTTCTTGCGGTGCAAGACTTTTAAGTCTTGGGCCTAAGTGTCCCCAAACGTAAATATACCTATACCTAGCCATTTTTCACCCTCATATCATTCTAAACATTCCTCAATACTCATTCAAACACTTAATCAATATTTTATCTCCTAAACTCAAGTCTCAAAACCCTTTCCAGATCTAATGGATTCCTCTCAAGCTTCAAGTCTCCATCTCCAATCTTCATCAAGTTCATCTCCAAAGCTAAGGTATGTGGTTTTCTTTCATGGGTTCCTTTCACCCATGATACCCAAGATCTCTTTACTCAAAAACTGCATGATTTGAAGTTGATTTATTCATGGGTCTTATCTATTATGAAAATCACTTCACACTATGTTGGGTTGATGAAATTGTGGTCATTTTACTATGTTTGCAGCTATGAATCTAAGGTCTATTGTGAGGATTGATGAAGGGATTGATTTATATTGTTTGAGGGTGTTACCAAGCATCTATTGATGACTTTACACTAATTTTTCTAGCATGATTTCACTACTGAATTGCATGGTTTTACACTAGCATTACACACCCTCTAAGTATTTGATAAAATATTCAGTTATGGATTCTTGAGGAATTGAAGCTCCAATATATGTATTATGAGTTGAATGACTACATAATGATGAAATGATGATGAAAAGGAATGTTTGTGTATGATGATAAAAGGAGTGTATATATATATATATATATATATATATTATCTCTATATAGCGTCAGGGATGACCAAACCTAGCTCGGGGGGTGGTAGGCTCGGGTAACCTTGTTGGGGGTTGATA
>JAABOM020058764.1:0-49611 GCA_011800125.2 Solanum clarkiae
ACCACAACCACAACAACAACCACAACGACGACGACGACGACGACGATGATAACAACCATAACAACGACAACAACCACGACAATGACCACGACAATGACAACGACAACGACAATGACAAAAACAATGACAACGACAGGGACTACGATTATGAAAATGACAACAACAATGACAAATACAATGACAACGACAATGATAACGACCACGATAATGACAATAATAATGACAATGACAACGACAACAACAACAACAACAACAACAATAATAACAACAATAACAATAATAATGCAATAACAATAATAACAATAATAATAACAACAACAATAATAATAGTAACAATAATAATAATAATAATAATAATAATAATAAATAATTTTAATAATAATAAGATAATTAAAAATTTCACCTATAAATAACCAAAAATTCATTGTACTTGTCGATTAATTTCTCTCCACGTGGTTAAATATTCTCCATATTTCTACTAAATATCTAGGTTTAGAACTTTTCTCTCATAACTATAAATAAAACCTCATTTCATCTTCTTGCAGGAAAAAGTATTGTCTCAACATTGTGTTGAGTCAGATGGAGTTTTGATGATGAACACTAAACCATGAAACATGTTGATCAGTCTGGTTGCTTATTACACTATCCCAAGGATCAAAAGACAAGATACCATGAGGTGTGAAATGGATAGAACACTTGGAGATAAGGACGCACCATCAATTTAAAGTAAGAAGTCAGTTCATAAACTACAGTCTATCAAAGGAGTTGGTGTAAAGAAGGAGTCAGACACAAAGAAGAACTTTACTGAAATAGGAGACGGGAACTAAGGAGTTTGAACTGGAAAAGAACTCCTTGGAAACTTAATTAAATAGAGCAAAAAGATTCAGAGTCCACCATCGAGACAAAAAGCAAGAAAAAGAGTCACTCAAGTTTTAGAGTCTTGAATCATTAGATGATCTGTTTCATTGTTCAATTTCGAGTCTAGTAAGTTGTTTCATTTGTTCTTGTTGAGTCGTGTTGTTCTACTTAGCTCAATGATCTATAAATTGATCTTAGGTACTATTATTATGCACAACCTATGGATTTGCCTAATCGAGGTACCAAGTTTGCAGACGTGTTTTCGAAAAGTAAAAATAGATGAGAACATATAATATTTTAAGTGGAAACACCCAACTCACAAAAGATGTAAAACCATGACCTATATCCCTACAGGAATATTTTCTAACTTCACTAAATCAAATGAGCCTCAACAAAAGATTACAATTCCTAGTAATCTAAGCAACAACAAACTTCAAACAACTCCAAGGTTTGTGTTCCTGAGTCTTTGAGTAGCCCAAACTAGAAGACTATACCTTACTTCAGTTTATAGATCACTGAACTAAGCAACGCATTAAAAGTCAACAAGAGATAGGAGACTCCCTAAATTAAGACTCAACAAAGAAACAGATCTCCTAAATGTTTCCTTACTGATCAAGACTCTTGATGCCTATAGTTGCCTTTTTGCCTTTTTCTCTCGATGCCTTTTTCTCAGTCTTCTCTGTTATTTAATCATTTTGTCAAAGAGTTCTTGTTTAGGTTAGACTCCTCATATGTCCCACTTCTTGTTGTAGTAGCGTTCTTCATTTATTGGAACTTCTTTTTAGCACCAACTCTTTTCAAAGAGTTCTTCATTTATTAGAACTCCTTTTCAGCACCAACTCTTTTCATAGAGCACTTCATTTATATGAGCTCATTTTCAGTACCAATTCTTTTCTACACCTATGATTGCTGAACCATCTTCTTACTTTGTGTTGTGATCTTATCTCCAGAAGCTTTATCCATTCTGCATCTTGTGGTATTATGTCTTCTCCTCTCTGAGACAGTTCAATGAAGGACCTGATGGATCAACATATTTCATTGTCCTTTGTCCATCATCAAAACTCTATTGAACTCAACATATTCCCCCTTATTGATGATGACAAACTTCTTGAGTATCATCATCCATCCATCTTACCTGCAACTACTAAGAAGGAACCTAAAGAATGAAACAGGTTAAAAAAGGGTCTTAAATATTGCATAACTCAGTTATGAGTTCCCTCTTTTTGCATCATTGAAAATTAATTCTTGTAGCAGACCCACAAAGAGATATGTACACACAATTCAAGGTCACAAGGGCTACCACCAAGAAAATAGAGTAGAATAAGAAACATTCGTATGCATTAAATATAGCAAAATTACATTGATATCAACATACAAAGACAATATAAAAATGAAAAATAACCAAAAAATAAAAGTAAAAAATTCTTAACATAGTTGCTGATAATATGAGCAGGTAGCCAGAAAACATAATAAAGGAACAGGTCAGGTAAAAAGGGGCATTAGATGGAATCAACAAGGATATGTTGTGAACAATCTCACATGGGAGGCACGTTCCTTGTGCAGAGTCTTCTCTAGGTCAGAGATCTGGGAAAGTAGGACACTTCACTCTAGCGCAAACTCTTGATGTGGGGTGGCTAATTCTGCAGTCTTGGCATCCAACGCAAGTTGAAGTTTATGAAGAGGGTTTCCATTACGCTGCATAGAAACTGGTGAAGCAGCACGATTCACTTGTCCAACCATATCCTTAGTCGTTTGTATGGTCCAAACTTGAACAGGAACAGAATATGCCTTAAAAAGCTCAAACAACAAAAAGTTATATAAGGGGGCATGCCCATTTTCATCCTGAATAAGGACACGCTGTATATGTTTAAGAACTAGGCTAGGTAGATTGATAGGAACGTTTGTATCTAGCAATTCCATCAAAGTCAGATCAAAGAAACTGGCCTCAGACCTTCTTTCCTTTTGAGGAATGAGAAACTTGTGCACCACATCAAAGTATAACCTATGAAGAGAAGACATTTCTCTGTGCAAGACATGCTTGTGCTGAGCCAAGGTAGGATGACCTGAGAACTTTCCTCTGAGTATCACCCAGGAAAACAAGTTAGACCAGCTCTGAAACTTTAACTTAGATAGAAGAGTTTCTAAATCAGACCCGCCAAACCCTGCAATGACACGACCCAGATGAGGGAACTCTTTTGGAAGTGAATGAAGTATGAAAGGACATGTGCGTTTTAGGTGGAAAAAATGATCATGACTTAGGGAAGAGAAAGAACAAGTTAGGGTACTTGATTCATTTATCAATCACTATTTTTGAAATGACAAAAAAAAGTGCTCGAAAACGTGCCTCAGAAGTGCCCAGAAACTTCTTTTCCATATATCTAAAAATTTATTTGTTATTTTAAAAATCTGACTTCATATTCTTGTTTAGGGGGGACAATTGAGTGAAAAATAGATCTAACCCAAATTTTAAAGCAACTGTATCAAAATATGAAAATTGCAAAATATGCTATTTAAGAGGGTCCACTTTGAAGGGGCATATCTCTTAGAGCACAAAGAATTGGGTGGCCCATGACCTAACATCTGAAATCCCTTTGAGTTAGCTTTCTAACGCACTTTATTTCACCTCATTCCGAGTTCGAATGAAGGATTTATTCTCATTTTCGTAAAACTAGCCCGTGCAGAAAATGCAATTTTCAGTGAGCAGTCCGTGTTGGTCTTATTTTCTCTTGACTTCGCTCCAAGACTTTTAAGTCTTGGGCCTAAGGGTTCCCACACTTGAAAATACATATATTTAGCCTTATTTCACCCTCATATCATCCTAAACATCCCCTAATACTCACTAAAACATTTAGACTCATATTTCACCCTATATTCAAGTCCCAAACTCAAGAACAATCTTGAGGATTTGTTCAAGGATTTCACTCAAGCTTCAAGTCTCCATTAAAGTCTTCTTCAAGAACCTTTCCAAAGCTAAGATATGTGGTGTTGAACCATTGGGTCCTTTCACCCATGGTGCCTAAACCCTCTTTTAATTAATATTGCATGATTTAAAGTTGATTTTACATGTGGGCCTTGTATATTGAGAAATTTACTGCAAGTGATTTTAGTTCATAAAAGTATGGTTGTTTTAGCACGTTTTGAGCTTCAAATCTTGGATCTAATGTTGGAAATGATGAGGGGTTTTGATTTGAATGTCTTGGGGGTGTTGCAAGATAATGATTAAAAGTTTTATCACTGATTTTCTTGTGTGATTTCATTTCTAAATTGCATGGTCTTATACCCCCATTATACACCCACCAAGTGCTTGATAAAATATTTGGTTATGGTTTCTTGAGGAATTGAAGGTCAAAAGCATGAGACATGATATGAATGATATATAATGATGAAATGAGCTTATGTACATGATAAATTCTATATAAAGTGTTGCATTAGACCATACTCAACCGAGGTAAGGGTTTGTACTCATCAACCATGTGAGGAGTTAGTACTTCCCCACCTAGGATGATTGAGGTGTGACCATCACCAACCGAGTTGGGGGTTTGTACTCATCAACCATGTGAGGGATTAGTACTTCACAACCTAGGATGATTGAGGTGTGACCATCATTAACCGAGTTGGGGGTTTGTACTCATCAACCATGTGAGGGGTTTATACTTTACCACCTAGGATGATTAGGGTGTGACCAGCATCAACAATATGAAGGGTTTATACCTTACCATCTAGGATGATTGGGGTGTGACCATCATCAACCAACCAAGGTTGGAAAGCTAGCTTGGTCTCTTCTTTACATATGATATATTATGTGAGCATGATTTACTTAAGGATGTTTTGCTTATGCATTGATTATACATGTCATATTGCTATATTATGCCTATTGCCTATCGTTATGCATTTTGGAATATGATGTCTATCTATTGTTGCATTGCATCCCTCATACTTAGTACATTCAAACGTACTAATGCATACTCTTGCTACATGATATCACCATGTAGGAGCAGAGCTCCTATTGATTCTTCTTGTGGCTAGATGGATTGTTCAATTTAGCCTTTGGTGAGTCCTCCATTCTGAGGACAAGGACTATTCTCTCACAGTATGTATTAAGAGTCTCTTTACTTTATCATTTACTTATGACTATGAGGGTGAGCCCGGTTGTATGTCTTAGCCCCTGCCATTATCTATATAGTGGAGGTGTTATTGGACAAAGCTATGTATTTATGCCATGAGTTAATACTATTATCTCTTGACTCTATATTATGACAAGTTCTTCCTTAGTCCCCTTTTCCCTTATTTCTATTCTTCAAATGTCATTTAATTATTCCATGACCAAGGATGTGGAATGATATGCTATGAGACTTGTTTGGGGTTCCTTTGGGTTCTCCATTCGCTAGTCACTTCTAGGACCTAGGCTTGGGTCGTGACAATTTTAGACACAAAACAATTATTCCTTGATTCATTTTCAATTTTCCAGTAGCCTCTGCACTTGAGCTAGTAACTTGCATACTATAACACAAATTAATGTAGACTTAGTCCATTTTTCTTCTTCTGAATTTTGGGATACACAAGATATGAGAGGTTGAATTGAGAACTTATTTTAGGTGTTTGTGTAAGAACCGGATTTTCTAGCCAATTATCGAGGGGAGTTTATGCAATCTTAATCATCCCCAATTCTAATCTGGTTTTTTCAAAGTGTTCTCTACTTAGTGCTTTATTAATGTCAGCAATTTGATTCTTAGTAGGACAAAACATTATTGAAACAAGACCTTTTTCTACATTATCATGAAGAAAATGGTGTCTTACATTAATATGTTTGGTTCTTTTATGCTGAACAATATTCTTTGCAATATTAATAGCACTGGTATTATCATAAAGAATAGGGACACAATGAACATCCATACAAAATTCTTGTAGTTGTTGCTTAATCCAAAGCAGCTGAGCACAACATGATCCAACTGCTACATATTCTACCTCAACAGTCGACAAGGCTACAAAGTTCTGTTTCTTAGTGGACCCAAAAATTAAACATATTCCAAGGAAGTTACCCATACCTGAAGTACTTTTTTTGTCCACTAAATAACTAGTATAGTCAGCATCAATATACCCTACAAGGTTGAAATTACTACCTTTAGAGTACTAAAGTCCCAATTCTGAAGTTCCTTGGAGATACCTGAAGATTCTCTTAACAACTTTAAGGTGCTAATCCTTGGGATTAGATTGACATCTAGCATAGAGTTCCATAGTAAAGATAATGCCAGGTCTACAAGTAGTAAGGTATAAGAGAGATCCAATCATTCCTCTATAGAGCATTTGTTCTACTGAATAACCCTTTCTCATCCAAATCTAGGTGGTTCTTTCATATATACCTCCTCGTTCAAGTATCCATTCAAGAAGACACTCTTAACATCTATTTGGTACAGAGTGAAGTCCTTATAGGCTGTAATGCTATGAGTAACCTGATGGCTTCAAGTTTGGCCAATGGAGCAAAGGTCTCATCATAATCTACTCCTTCTTCATGAAAATACCCTTGGACCAGCTATCTTGCCTTGTTCCTTATAACTGTTCCATGCTCATCAAGCTTGTTCCTGAACACCCACGTCATGCCAATGATAGTTCTTCCCTCTGGTTTGGGCACAAGATCCCATACTTTGCATCTCTCAAATTGATTTAGCTCTTCCTGTATAGCATCCAATCCTCATCCTACAATGCTTTTCCTACCTTTTTTTGGTTCCATCATTGATAGAAAGACTTGGAATGCACACAAATTCTTTAGTCCTGATCTGGTTGTGATTCCAGAAGCCAGATCAGTTAGCATATTTTCTAAAGGGTGTGAGTCCTGGTACTTGTAGCTTTTTACCACAGACCCTTGAGGTTGTTTAGCTTCTTTAGATTTTGATCGGGGCAGATCCCGAATTAGCAGATTGAGTTTCAAAACCGATAGTTCCCCCTGACTGTAAGCTCTCTGGTTGTCCTGTAGATGAACCAGGTAGCATTGCTTATTCCTCTTCTGTGCTCCAACTTTTTAGCCCTGCAACCTCTTCCAAGGCTCTTGATTCACTTCTTTCAATCTTTCCAACTCCTATAATAATCTCCTTTTTTCCATTTCCGAAGGAAACATTTCCTCCTTTAAAAGGTGCAACTGAAAGGAATTTATATGTATCTCCAGTTATATACCTTGAGTAAGCACTATTCATGTACTAATGTTTGCTTCCTTTCATTGCAGCCTGCAAAATGAATCAAGGGTTACTAGCTTGGATCCTTTCCTGTTGTAAAAAGGGTAAATTATATCCCTTCTTGCCCAACTTGGCAACATGTTCATTGACCTGTTTCTTTTACCATCTTTTGGACACTTTTTATACAAATAATTAATGTTCCTAGTCTTGATAATTTTTTCAGTTGGGCACTCAGTAGTTGGATGTCTAATTGTTTAACAGATATAGCACAAGTCATAGTTGTGACATTCTCCTGGTAGAAACCTATTCCATTTTTCTCATCATGACTCCTGCTTCCTAGATGATTTACTATCTTGAAGACTGTGTCCTCCTATTTTCCCTTTCTAGGTCCAATTTTAGGATGGAAATTTCTTTAGTCAATTTTCTAACCTTTTCTTTCTTGCAAAAGAACTCAATTTTACATTCTTTCAATTCAGTTTCAATTTTTTGATGTTCTTCACTCATTTTACCCTTACCTCTTTGAGCAACAGTTAGTTTTAGAATCTCAAATTTTAAGTTTAGCACAAGTGCATTAAGGTTTTCAACCTATTCCTTTAGTTTGTGATTCTCTTCATTAGCTTTATTCAGGCAGTGTTTGACGTCAAGATTTTCAAACTATTGATCTACAAAATCCTTAATTAGTTGATCTTTTTCATTAGTTACATCTTAAAAATCATCTACCAACCCATTTATTAGCAATATTAGCTTTCTTTTTGAAAAACGATGTAACTGTTGTTTTAGTTCAAGAATACTTACCTCAGATTTGTCATCATCCTCCAAATTTGAATCCTCAATAGCCATGAATGCAGTTTTATCTGCATTTTTAGTTTTTGAATCCTCAATTTCGGAGCCCCAAGTAGCCATAATAGCATATTCCTCTTTCTCTTTTTGCTTAGCAGCTTGGTCCTTAATTTCTTTCTCAACCCCTTTCTCAACCCTTTCCTTTTTCCACTAGATTTCCCATTGTGGACACTGTTAAATATGGTGATCCATTTTTCCACACTTGTTCTACCCTCATTGATTCTCATCATCAGACCATTTCCTACTTCTTGATTCATCAAACCAGTTTCGGCTACCTATTTCTCTCTTGTCTCTCCTTTTCCCTTTTGTGAGAAATTATTGAAATTCTTTGATAAAAAGGCTATCTGATCCTCATCTCGATCTGAACCCTCATCATCAGAAGCTGCCTTTAATGTTAGTGATTTCTCACCCGTAGCTTCTTCTTTGTTTGATCTTCCATGTTTATCTCATAAATCATGAGATTTTCATTTAGTTCATTCAGGGTCATAGCTTCAATGTCCTTAGCTTCCCTGATGGATGTGACCCTCACATCCCACTTGGCTTTGGGTAAAATCCTCATAACCTTGTCCGCTTATTCCTCAGTAGTGAGTACCTTTCCCAAGGATGCCAATTCATTGATGAGAAATGTGAGCCTTACCATCATTTCTTGCAGCGACTCATTTCCTTCATCTTGAAGGTTTCATATTCCATGAACAACATGGCGACTCCGAATTTCCTAACACGAGTAGTTCTTTCATGTGCAATAGTCAGAGTATCCAAAATTTTTTTAGCAGTAGTGTAGCTTGATATCCTGTTATACTCATCTGGTCCTAGTCCATAGACTAGAATGTTTTTGGCCTTAACATTTTTCCTAAGTGCCACAAGGTTGTCAGTAGTAAACTCTCTTCTTTCTTTTGGAACTTCTTTACCTTCCACAGCTTTCATTGGAATAGTAGGTCCAACAGTGACACTATCCCAGAGTTCGCAATCCTCTCCTTGGATGAAATCTTCCATTCTAGCCTTTCACGAGCCAAAATGAGTTTCATTAATGAATGGTAGCCTTATAGACGATTGTCCTTCTCTATGTCCAAGAGGTGGTGCAATGTTCATCATGATCGATTCTTAGGTATTAGCCTTTAATAAGAAAACCTGGCTCTGATACCAATTATTATTTTTGCACAACCTATGGATTTACCTAATCGAAGAACCAAGTTTGCAGATGTGCCTTGAAAAAGTAAAAATAAATGGAAACATAGAATTTTTTACCTAGAAACAACCGACTCACAAAAGGTGAAAAACCACGACTTGTACCCCTACAGGAATTTTCCCCAACTTCACTAAATCAAATAAGCCTTAATAAAATATTGTAATTCCTACTAATCTAAGCAACAACAAACTTCAAACAACTCCTAACTACACACAAACCTCCCAATGTTTATGTTACCAAGTCTTCAAGTTACACCCAACTTGAAGACTATACCTCACTTCAGTTTATAGATCACTTAACTAAGAAATACATTAAGACTCAATAACAGATAGAAGACTTCATAAACTCAGATTCAACAAAGAAACAGATCTCTTAAATGTTTCCTCACTGATCAAGTCTTTTGATGCCTATAGCTGCCTTTTTGCCTTTTTATCTCGATGCCTTCTTCTTAGTCTTCTCTGCTATTCAATCATTTTCTCGAAGATTTCTTATTTAGGTTAGACTCCTCACGTGTCCCACTTCTTACTGTAGTAGAGTTCTTCATTTATTGGAACTCTTTTTCATCACCAACTCTTTTCGTAGAGTTCTTCATTTATTAGAACTCCTTTTCAACACCAAATCTTTTAAAAGGGTTCTTCATTTGTTAGAACTCCTTTTCAGCACCAACTCTTTTCTACACCTGTGATTGTTGAACCATCTTCCTACTTTAGTGATGCGATCTCATCTCCAGAAGCTTTATCCATTCCGCATATTATGGTATCATGTCTTCTCCTCTCTGAGACAGTGTAATGAAGGACCTGATGGATTAACATGTTTCATTGTCCTTTGTCCTTCGTCAAAACTATATTGAACTCAACAGGTACCATCTTCAAGTTAAGGGCAACTCGAAGACTTGGGGAACATAAGCCTAGGGAGGTTGCTGTGTAATTAGATTTTATTTGAAGTTTGTTGTGTATTAGATTACTAGGAACTTCTAATCTTTTTGTTGAGGCTCATTTTGATTTTTTGAAGTTGGGGAAAATTCCTATAGGGGTATAGGTCATAGTTTTTCACCTTTTGTGAGACGACTGTTTCGACGTAAAAATATTGTGTTCTCTTCTATTTTTACTTCCAGGAAACATGTGTGAAAACTTGGTTCTTCGAATAGGCAAATACATAAGTTGTGCAAATCTAACAAGTGGTATCAAAGTGTGTGTTTTTATTAAGGGCTAATACCTAAGAACTGGTCAAAATGAACACTGTACCACCTCTTGGACATGGAGAAGGACAATCATCTGTAAGGCCTCCACTCTTCAATGGTACTCACTTTGGTTAGTCGAAAGCTAGAACGGAAGACTTCATATAAGGAGAGGATTATGAGCTTTGGGATAGGATCACTGTAGGGCCTACCATTCTCATGAAAATTGTGGATGGTCAACAAGTTCCTAAAGAAAGAAGGGAATTCACTGCTGAGGAAAAATGCTAAGGCCAAAAATATATTGGTCTGTGGGCTAGGACCTGACGAGTATAATAGGATATCAAATTGCACCACTGCAAAGTAGATTTCGAATGCTTTGACAATTGCACATGAAGGAACTGCTCAAGTTAGAAAATTTAGGGTTGCCATGATGTTTACTGAGTGTGAAATCTTCAAGATCTAATAAGTCTCTACAAGGAATAATGGCAAGAATCATGCTGCTCATCAATTAATTGAGATCTTTGGGTGAGATACTCACTGCTAAGGAGCAAGTTGATAGAGTTCTAAGAATTTTACCCAAAGCCAAGTGGGATGCGAAGGTTACTGCCATCAGAGAAGCTAAGGACGTTGAAATTATGACTCTAAATGAACTGGTTGGAAATCTTAGGATATATGAAATGAACATGGAAGATCAAAAGAAGGAATTGGCTGCAGTTGAGATATCATTATCTTTGGAGGCTGCTTCTGATGATGAAGGATAAGACTTAGATGAGGATCAGATTGCTGTTTTAGCTAAGAACTTCAAGAAGTTTCCCAGGAAAGGGAAACGAAGAGACAACAAGAAACAGGTAGTCGAAAGTGGTCAGAAGACTCAGGAAGTAAGAAATGATCTGATGACAAGAGTTAATTAGGATGCTACAAATTTGGAAAAGTAGATCATCATATCAAACAGTATCCATAATGGGAAATTGAATAGAAAAAGGAAAGTGCTGAGAAAGAAATGAAAGAAAAAGTTGCTAAGCAAAAAGAGAAAGAGGAAATGATGGCTGCCTGCTGATCCTGAATTGAGTAGTCAAATACTAAAGATGAAGACGAAACTGCTTTCATGTCTGCCGAGGATTCAGAGCTAGAGGATGATAAAAAGTATGAAGTAAGTATCCTTGAACTAAAAGAGAAGTTACACCTTTTTCAAAAGGAAAGCTAACCTTTCTAATGAATGGGTTGATTGATGACTTTCAAGAGCTGGCTATTGAAAAAGACCAGCTAATCAAAGATTTTTCAGATAAAAAATTTTTAAGTCTTGAGATAAAAAATTGTCTAAGAAAGCTAATGAAGAGAATCACAAGCTGAAGAAACAGGTCAAAAATCTTGATGCCCTTATGTTAAACTTGAAATCTGATATACTGAACTTAACAATGGTTAAAAAGGGTAAGAGTAAAATGAGTGATTGTTAGGATCTATGTAGGTATGATGATATTGTTTTGATGAAGACAAACACAAGCCAGAAACAGGTAGGAAGAACCAGGTCCGTCGTATGTGCATAAGTGAAGTTGGGCAGAATCCGAGTTGAAGCTAAAGCGTTATTTATGGAAATAAATAAATACAGATTCCGAGAAGCAAGCAACGTTGGAAAAGGACTCTTTTATGGAAAAGAATGATGTGACCATCTCAAGAAAGGAGTCCTATATGGAAAGTCTTTAGGGTGCACTATAAATACATTAATCAACCCTAAAAGACATAGCTTTTGCAATCTGATTTCGGAGATTACTTCGAAGCAAGAGCAAGGGCACTTGGCGAAGATCTTTCAAGCAAGATCTAGAGTTAGGTTTTCTTGATTGTTCAAGTTTGTTTGAGAATGTTCTTAGATTCTTTGTTCAGTGACAATTTTATAAGAAGTTGCTTTTGCTGTTTGTGAGTTGTATTGAGAGTGGGTTTGACTCTCAAGAGTTGAGTTTGTTACAAGTAGTATAAGTCAAACATTGCTCGTTTTAGAAGTTAGTGAAGTTGTTGAAATCCTACGAGTGTAGGTAGTGGTTGTTTCTCCCTTGAGTAAGGAATTTTTCCACTATTAATGTTTGCTTCTCTTTATTGCTTTAGTAAACTATTACATATTGTTCGGTGAACCAGGTTTATCGGAAGGTTAGGGGCACCAACTCTTTCAATTGGTATCAGAGTGGGACTTTTTGTACATGGTTAATTACCTTAAAAACATAATGGCAACCCTACCTATGGCACAAGAAGGAGCTTCTCAATCCAGACCACGATTGTTTGATGGACAATACTATGGTTGGTGGAAAACTAGAATGATGAATCATATTGAAGGTGAACGTCCTAATCTTTGGAACATGGTGATCAATGGACCTACTATTCCAATGAAGAATGCCTCTACTGAGGGTGCTCCTAGGGTACCTAAGGAACGTAGTGAATGGAATGCTGCTGACGAGATTGTTATCCAGAACAATGCCAAGGCCAAGAAGAACTTGCTGTGCGATATCAGTCCCAACGAATACAACAGAATCTTGTCATGTCAAGATGTCAAGCATATCTGATATACTCTAGAAATCGCTCACGAAGGCACGTCTCAAGTGAAGAAGGCTAAGATTGACAATCTCAATTGATAATACGATTTGTTCAGAATGCATGAAGGTGAAACTATACATGCAATGGAAATAGGGTTCTCTGCTATCGTCAATGAGATCTACTCTTTGGGTGAAGTCATCCCCACTAGGAAGGCCATCCGAAAGCTGCTGAGTGTGTTACTTGAATCCTAGGAAGGAAAGGTTGAAGCTATCATCAAATCCAAGTACCTAGACAATATGTCGATGGATTAACTGTTGGGAACTCTAGTTACTTACGAGTTCAAAAAGAATCAGGAGAAAGAACTTAATAATAAAAGGAAGGACAAGAACCTGGCTTTGAAAGCTGCGGAAAAGGAGGACTATGAAGAAGAAAATATAGATTTGATTACCAAGAAGTTCTAGCAAGTGCTGAGAAGAGGGAATGCTGGACAAAGAAGGACCACTCAACGTACTGCTAAAAAAGATCTGAGGGAACAATTATGCCACAAGTGTGGTAGCCCAGACCACTTCATCAAGCTTTGTACACTCTGGACACTTGAGTACAAGAAGAACAACCTAGAGAATCCTAAAGAAACTAAGGCTGAACCCTATGTCTACAAAGACAGAATGACGACCAGTCAGGAAGTAGATCTTCCAGTGGATAAAGCATTGGCAGCACTACCAGGGAATCCAGGTGAAGAATCAGACGGCGAGACTCCGGAGAACCAATCTCTCATAGAAGTGGAGGAACCAGAAAAATATGACTTTCTTTCTCTTGTTGCCATGGAGGACTCTAATGAAGAAGGAGACAAGGAGAAGAAAATCGATGCTGCCGATCCCAAAACTGACAAAGTTGAAGCTGGGCAGGAGAACTTGGCACTGATGATAGGAGCAGGTTCTCAAGATCTGGATGGTGATTTGATGGATACCAAGGTGAGTATTGAACAATCTAAAGATAATATTCATACTTATTCCAAGAAAAAGCTTGAGTCTCTATAATAGGTCCTGATTGAAGCTTATCTGACCATTTGTGACTCTAAGGACCTTCTTTTGGAAGACTATGCCCTGTTGAGAACTGAGAATGTTAATAAAAAACTACAGTCAAAGATTAATGACCATAAGTCCTCTAGGAAGGAGAAAAATGTCATGAGCGTGACCCAATCTGATCTCGAAGAAAAGGTTAAAATGTTAGGAGAAGAGCCAGGCAATATGAGTCATAAGAATGAGGTTCTCCTGAAAGAACTTGACAAGACTAAAGCCAAATTAGAGCACACTATAAAGTGGACCAAGTCCTCTGCTATGCTCGAAGACATGCAGCAAGGTCAGTCCACCATTAAGTATAGGATTGGGTTCAAAATCAAAGAATCTAAGAACCAAGCTGTAGATCATGGGGATTTGTGTACCTTGTGTGGGATGTCTGGTTATGTGAGAGAGAACTGCACTAAAAATGGAAAAGCCCTAAATAGGAACATATCTTACATTAACAGAAACCATGAAAGGGGTAACCCAAGAAGGGGAACAAGACAAAGGAACTCTCGTAGGAGTAATAGGAATAGGACAGGGAAGAGATACCCCCCTCCCCCAACTAACAGGTGTCCGTCAGGAAGAAGACACCCCTAGGCTTAGTTGGTTTAATAATGAAGAAAGAACATCTCATTGGTTCAGTAATGAAAATAGATACTTTGTCAATACCACCAGTGCTAGACAAGTCAACATGAATCTTCCTACTTGGGCAAGAAGTGATCTTATTCACCCTTTCTACAATCAAAAGGGACCTAAGTGGATCTAGGTACCCAAATCTCACCTTTGTTAACTGTGCAGGCACCTATAAAAGGAAAACGAAAGCAGTGGTACTTGGATAGTGTATGCTCAAGCTATATGATGGGCGACAAGCATAACTTCCTTCTACTGAGTGACTTCTAAGGCAGAAAGATTGGCTTTGGAAATGGGAAACAAGGTGAAATTTAAGGCATTCGAAAGGTGGGACCCTGTATGTCCTAATGCATAGAAAATGTGTATTATGTAGAAGGTATAAAGCACAACCTTCTAAGCATGTCTAAAATGTACAACAAAGGAAACGACATACTCTTCACTGCATCTGAGTGCAAGGTGACAAATGCAGTTTCCAAGAAACTTATCCTGAAGGGAATGAGGCACAAGAATATGTACACAGTGGATATCAATGGTCCATGTCAACCAGAGATAAAGTGCTTAAATGTCATGAGTGATGCTTCCTCCCTATGGCACAAGAGGCTAGGACATGCCAGTTCTCCACAATAAACAAACTGATACTCAAAGATCTGGTTCTGGGATTGCCTGAAGGAAAAATTAGTGAAGAACAAGTGTGTGGAGCGTGTTCTCGAGTTAAGCATGTCAGGAGCAGCTTTCAACTAGTAGGGCTGATTAGCACTAATGGGCCACTGGAACTAGTTCACATGGATCTCTGTGGACCGATGAGAGTACTGAGTAGAGGTGGCAATAGGTACGTCTTCATTCTTGTAGATGACTACTCAAAATTCACTTGGACCTTCTTCATAAAATCCAAAGAGGAAACATTTGATGTGTTTGCTGTACATGCTAAGATGGTCTAAAAGAATTTGAATTGCCAGCTGAAGAGCTTGAGAATTGACCATGGTACAGAATTTGAAAATTCTAAGTTTCTCACATTCTGTGCTGAAAATGGGGTGACACAAATTCACAGCCCTTAGAACTCCTCAACAAAATGGGGTTGTGGAAAGAAAGAAAAGATCCTTGGAAGATATGGCCAGAACCATACTGGTAGCTAGTGATCTTCCGCAAAGCTTATGGGCTAAAGCAGTGAACACAACCTATTACCTCATCAATAGATGCATGATTAGACCCATCTTGAATAAGACCCCCTATGAATTACTTAAAGGCAGAAAACCAAACCTAGCACATCTCCGTTGCTTTGGCTATGTCTGATACATACACAACAATAGAAAAGATGCTCTTGGCAAGTTTGACGCCAAAAGTGATGAGAGAATCTTCATTGGGTTACTCATCTCACAGTAAAGCATACAAAGTGTACAATAAAAGAACCAACTGCATAGAAGAAAGTGCAAATGCTATATTTGATGAGACCAATCAAGGGGATGAGAAAGTCTTGCATGAGAAGATACAAAAGGGAGCAGAAGCTCTCACCTAGGAGGAATCAGATGATGAGGATTATAGGGAACAGGGAAGCGGACTGACTCCACCAGATTCGATAAATGGAGAGAGTGAAACATCCACTCTAGAAGTACATCATACTAAAAATGGTTCTCAAGGTATAACACTGGTTGCTGAACCTAGTCCCTCGAATGCTACAACTAATAATCCTGTACTTGAGGAAGCGGGTAGTACTTGGAAGTACAAGAGCTCTCATCCTCTTGAGAACCTGTTGACACCCCTAGATTCAGGCATCTCTACTAGGTCAAAGCTTAGAAGCATGTATGCCTACACTACATACGTATCCCTGATTAAACCTAAGAATGTGAAAGAGGCTCCACAGGATAAAGAATGGATATCTACAATGCAAGAAGAACTCTTACGGTTTGAACGAATAAAGGTGTGGCACCTGGTCCCACCTGCTGAATATCGAACATCATCGAC
The DNA here is from genome assembly GCA_011800125.2 of Solanum clarkiae. Lineage (NCBI taxonomy): Eukaryota > Viridiplantae > Streptophyta > Magnoliopsida > Solanales > Solanaceae > Solanum > Solanum clarkiae. The sequence continues at coordinate 16,399 of JAABOM020058764.1, forward strand.
ACGAAATGGGTGTTCAGGAACAAGCTAGATAAACAAGGAATGATCACAAGGAATAAGGCAAGATTGGTTGTGCAAGGATATAATCAAGAGCAGGGTATTGATTATGATGAGATCTTTGCTCCAGTTGCACACATCGAAGCCATTCGTATGCGCAATCAAAGTGGTTGAGGCATATCACCCCCTCAACAAGGTATGGTAAACTTGCAATACTGTAGATAATTTTCATGCATTCAATCCACACATACAATCCCTTTATCATCATAGAGTCACTTGATTCATAACTCATGCAATAGATCATCAATAACTCAAGAAATCTTATCAAAACATTTTATCAAACACTAGCGGGTATACAATGCTAGTTTAAAATCATGCAATTCAAGAGTGAAATAATGTGAGAAAACTTAATGTAAATCAACCCACCGAAACATAGTAAAACCCTCGTGTAAGATACCTTGAAATCCTTCATCAAACCGTATGCATGGTTACAATAGCAAACCATCTCACAGTATAAGCTTGAATTAGGTAGACATGTGTTTCCAATCAATATTTCATAAAATCCCAACATAATTAGTAATAATAATTCATAATAAGTAATACCCATAAGTAGTACAACTTAGAAACATGCAATTTTCATAAAAAGGAAGGTTGGGCACCATGGGTGAAAGGACCCAATGGTTGAAACCCACATTCCTCAAATTGGGGCTTTCCTTGATGTAGATTTGAATGAGGACTTGAAGATTGAATGAAGTTCTTGAGATCCGAAATTAAGCTTGGGATCCTTGAATTTGGATGAAATATTTGGTTAAGTATTAGAGAGGGTTTTGAGAGTATCTTGAGTGATATAGATTTGAAAAATCACTAAATATAGGTGTTTTTACGTATAAAAGAGCATGGGACCAAGACCCCAATGCCTTAGGCCGAAACAAGAAAAATAAGGAAGTCAAAACACTGCTTTGTGATGGGTCTGCGTCACAGAGCCAAAGCGGATGCACACTGGAAATTGCAAAGTTGGTGAAAATAAAATTTCTCTACGGGTCCTATAAAATCGGGGTTATAACCATTTCCCACACAATTTTGCCTATTGATCAAGAATATGAAGTCAGATTTTTGATATCATGCATGCATTTTGAGATATATGGAAATTATGATTATGGGCATTTCTGAAACACATTTTCGGAGCGTTTCAATATCTCCCCCTTGGGAACATTCATCCCCGAATGTCAAAGAAACGTACACAAGAGAAGTAGTCATGAAGATCTCAGCCTGACAAGAATGAAACAAAGCACTTAAATACCATTTTCAAAAATCTCAATATAAGTGTCAAAATCACAATAAACTTGTCAACATAGACATGAATGCATGTAAATGACATAAGGGCTCAAACTTAAGACTTGAAATCATATAAGGAAACTTAAATTAGTACCTTAGGCTTGAGTAGAGTTGAAGAGATATGGATATCACTTTTGCATATCTACCTCGGCTTCCCATGTGGCAGTCTCAATTTGTTGGTTTCTCCAAAGACAACATTCTTGTCTGTCAACCTCTTAACTTGTCTATCCAAAATTTCTACCGGAACCTCTTCATAAGTCAAATTATCTTCTATCACACCCACAACATCCAAAGATACAATAGCAATGGGTCACCTACACACTTCCTCAATATAGATACATGGAAGATCCGATGAACCATATTCATTTCAATGGGCAACTCCAACTCATAGGTCACCTTACCAATCCTTCTCAATAATCTATAAGGACCCACAAACTTTGGTCTCCATTTACCCTTCTTGCCAAAACGAACCACACCCTTCATGGGTAAGACGTTCGAATAGACCTAATCACCAACCTTGAATTCAAGATCCCATCTCCACACATTGGCTAGGACCTTTGTCGACTTTGGGCTATTTTCAGTCTTTCCTTTATCAATATCACATTCTCCATGGCCTCCATAACCAAATCTGGACCTAACAAAGCCATCTCCTCCACCTCAAACCATCTAACCTAGGATCTACAATGTCTACCATAGAGAGCCTCAAAAGGAGCCATACTAATGCTTGAATGATAGCTATTGTTGTAAGCAAACTCAATGAGTGGAAGTTGTTCATCCCAAACTACCCTTAAACTCCAAAACACAAGTTTTAAGCATATCCTCAAGAGTTTGGATAGTTCTTTCGGCTTGGCCATCCGTTTGAGGGTGAAAGGCCGTATTAAGCTTGACCTTGGTACTAAGACCTCTTTAGAAGGACCTCCAAAAGTGAGAAGTGAATTGAGCACCACAATCTGAAATGATAGACAAAGGCCACCTATGCAATCTAACAAACTAATGAATGTACAACTTAGCATAATCTTCGGCACCGCAAGTAGTCATAATTGGTATGAAATGAATTGACTTTGTCATTCTATCAACTACAACCCAAATAGAATCAAAATGCTTTCTAGTCTTAGGAAACCCAACCGAAAAATTGACGTTGATTTCCTCCCACTTCTAAGTATAAATCTCTATATCTTGGGCTAGGTCACCCGACCTTTGATGTTCGGCTTTCACTTGTTGGCAATTATGAAAATTGGATACAAAATCAATAATATCTCTCTTCATACCACCCCACCAATACACTTCCCTCAAATCTCTGTACATTTTTGTAGAACTGGGGTGAGAAATAGGAAGAATTATGAGCCTCATCTAAAATCTTCTTTCTCTAACCATCAACACTAGGCATACACAATCTACCTTGGTACCTAAGGGCACCATCTCCCCCTTGGGAGAAAACCTCCACCTTAACATCTCTCACCAAGGCCTTCAATTCTAGCTAGGCTGGGTTAAGATCTTGCTTTGCCTTTACCTCCTCTATCAAATGAAGACTTAGAACTATCCATGACCACTACACTACCATTGTCAACCTCCTTCAACCTAACTCCCAATCTAGACAACCGATGAACCTCTCTAGCCACCTCTTTGCCATCATCATCTATATGTGCTAGGTTAATCATAGACACCCTACTTAGAGCATCGACCATATCATTTGCCTTACCAGGGTGAGAATGCACACTCATATCATAATGTTTAAGAAGCTCTAACCACCTTCTTTTACTCAAATTGAGATCTTTTTGGGTGACACATATTGGAGACTCTTACGATCTGTAAACACATCAACATGGATCCCATAAAAGTAATGAAGCCAAATTTTCAATGCAAATACCACAACTGCCAATTCAAGATCATAGGTAGGATAATTCTTTTCATGCTCCTTAAGTTGTCTAGAGGCATAAGCTATCACCTTACCATTTTGCATTAAAACACAACCTAAACCAATTCTTGAGGCATCACAATGCACAACAAACCCTTCCAACCCTTCCGACAGAGATAAGATAGGAGCAAAGACAAGCTTATCTTTCACAGCTTAGAAACTCTTTCAATAGTCATCAATCCACACAAATTTTGCCTTCTTTTGGGTCATCTTAGTCATGGGAGAAGCAATAGAAGAGAACCCATTCACAAACCTCCGATAATAACCCGCTAACCCCAAGAAACATCTAATATCCGATGGAGTCAAAGCTCTAGGCTAATTTCTAGTCACCTCCATCTTTTTGGGATCCACCTTAATGTTATCATCCGACACCATATGACCTAAGAAAGCAACCTCTTTCAACCAAAACTCACATTTTTCATACTTGGTATACAACTTCTCCTCCCTCAAGATTTGCAACATCACCCTCAAGTGACTCAGATGGTCCTCCTCACTATGGGAATAGATCAAGATATCATCAACAAAACTCACCACAAACAAATCAAGTTAGGGCTTGAAGACGCTATCCATAAGATCCATGAAGATAACAGTGTATTAGTCAACCCAAAGGACATAACCACAAACGCAAGGTGCCCGTATCTAGTCCGAAAGGCCGTCTTGGGAATGTCACACTCGCTCACTTTCACTTGGTAATACCCGGACCGAAGATTAATCTTAGAGAAGTGACTAGCCCTTGAAGTTGGTCAAAAAAGTCATCAATCCTTGGTAGAGGGTACTTATTCTTGATGGTGAATCTATTAAGTTGATGGTAATCTATACACATTCTAAGAGTACCATCCTTCTTCTTCGCAAAAAACACTGGTGCACCCCAAGTTGATTGACTAGGCCTTATAAAACCCTTTTTCAACAAATCCCTCAATTGTTCTTTCAACTCCTTCAACTGCCTTTGGGCCATACAGTAATGGGGAATAAAAATGGGTTATGTATTGGGAAGTAGGTCTATGCCAAAATCTATTTCCCTTTCGGGAGGAACACCGGGAAGTCATCGGGAAAAACATCAAGGAACTCATTAACCACCGGAACAGACTCTATAAGAAGGACTTTGGACTCAACATCCCTAACCCTCATAAGATGGTAGAGACACCCCTTAAAAATCAACTTTTAGGCTTTAATCCAAGAAATGAGTCTACCCTTGACCACCACATCATGACTCTCCTGCTCAAGGATGGGTTCATTAGGGAATTGGAACTTGACCCTAAGGGTTCTACAATCAATGAAAGCATAATATGCATGCAACCAATCCATCCTAAGAATGACATCAAAATCCACCATATCGAATTCAACAAAATCACAAGGCAAGATTTATGCAAAATGAAAATGGGATAATTTCTATAAACCCTTCTAGCAACAACGGACTCACCAATGGGGGTTGACACTTCATATGGCTCACACAACAATTCAGGACTAACGTGAAGATTTTTGGAAACAAAAGGAGTAATAAAAGAAAGAGTGTCACTTGACTGTATCAATGCATACACATCAAAATCAAAAACCTTTAACATATAGGCGAAGACATGGGGCACCTCATCTACACCTTGTCTCCCTTAAAGAGCATATAACGTATTCTGCATTTGAGAACCACCTTGTTATCCTCCTCTTCCCTTAGGACTCGCATTTGCACCTTAGACTTATGGACGACCATCTCTACCCTTGTTGCGATTATGAGGGAAATCAATCATCTTATGACCCACTTCACCACAACTATAACAAGCATTAGTCTTTTAAACATGGGCCATTATAGGCTCTAACACATCTTAGGCACATAGTATTAGACACCTTAGACCCTTGGGTTGTCATTAGCAAACCTTCTAGTAGGAGCATTGGAAGACCCTTGGCCTTGATGAAAATGGACACCCTTGGGACTTTGGAACCTACCTTCAAAACGAGCCCTCTTAGCCTCACCACTCCTTTTTTTCCTAAGCTTCTCCACCCCACTTGTTCGGCATATGTCATGGGCGGGACAAATCCATATCACTTATCAACATGGCGGCACAACACTCCTCATTAACCAAGTTAGACAACCCCATAAAAAATTTGTTCATCGTAGACCTCGGGTCGGCTACCAATTGTGGAGCATACTTGGAGGGTTGATTGAACTTGAGGGAATACTCCCTCACACTCATAGATCCTTTCTTTATATTCATAAATCCTATCATTTTGGCCTCCCTTAGATCAAGAGGGAAGAACCAGTTGAGAAATGCTTCCTTAAACTCTTCCCAAAGGATGACATTATAATTCCCCTTCTCCACCTTCCATTGGGTGAACCAAAATTGAGCCACCCCCTTGAGTTGGTAGGATGCCAACTCCTCTTTCTCCTCCGATCTAACCCCCATAATAGGCATCAATTTATACACTTTATCAATAAATCTTAAGGATCCTCATCCATTTTAGACCCATGGAACTCTGGTGGGTTTATTCTAGTCAAATCCCTCACCCTCGAGGCCGGAGTAGGAGCATGAGTGGCTTGAGCCCCTTGGTTGATTTGATTAGTCATGGCATGGGATAACATGGTAATAGCATCCCAGAACTTTTCGTGAGCCACTCCCCCATCTTGAGGAGCTTGAGGAGCGGGAGGGGCCGATTGCTCCTCGGGTGAACGAGCTCTCCTAGAATAGCAAAGAACATTCGTTAGAGGAACAAGGCCTTAACTTCTATATCACGACATAGATCATGAAGAAGGGAAACATTTCTTAAAAGGCCTCGTAGCCTCTTACTCATAGTGGCGGTGCACTCCACAAGCATGAATAAGACTCTAATCGATGCAGTGTGTTGGATTCCAAGGGCCATTAACAACCTAGTGCTCTGATATCAAGTTTGACACGACCCAAGACTAGGTCCTAGACGTGACACGACGAATGGAAACCCGAAGGGACCCCAAACAAGCCTCTTGGCATATCATAAACACATCCTTGGTCGCGAAAGCAAACTCAACAACAATAAGAGATAGTAAAGAGGGAAAGTGGGACTAATGGAAGTCTTTTATAGCATAAACATAGAAGAGTCAAAGCTTAAACAATAATTACATCATTTATTCTAAAAATACCTCTAAACATAGATTTGAGTCGTGGCTAAGACACCTTCTGGGCCCACCCTCATAGTATAAAGTGTTCGACATAAAGAATAGACAAGGCAAGAATAGCATAGCTAGTGTATCTGAACTTGAGGACTCACCAAAGCTTATCTTCAAGATGCCATAACTAGCCATGTGGAGGATAATCGTGAGGGACTCCAGTTAATACATGGTAACATCATATAGGAAGAATATGCATTAGTACGTTTGAATGTATTAAGTATGTAGAATACAATGCAACAAGAGATAGGCAACATAGTAAAACTGAATAATCATAAGCAAGAAATAAGTATAATAACAACATAGAATGCATGACCAATGCTTGAAGTAAAGCATACCTATATAGAACATATTACATGTGTAGGAAGAGACCATCATCGTAGACCAAGCAAAATAGTACTTGGAAATCCAAGCCATAACACCTCCTTGGAAGGTGATTGAGGTATCTAGCCCTCAATTAGTAGATGGGTATAGGACCACCATCATAGTGGTCAAGGTATATACCCCTCAACATGGTAAATAAGCATAACACCCCCTATCAAAATTGTCAAGGTATATACCCCTTAACATGGTAGATGGGCATAACAATCCCCATCAAAGTGGTTAAAGTATATACCCCATCAACATGGTAGATGGGCATAGCACCCTCCATCAAAGTGGTCAAGGTATATACCCCTCAACATGTTTGATGGGCATAACATCCCCCATCAAAGCGATTGAGGCATATCACCCTGTCAACAAGGTGTGATCAACTTGCAACATTATAGATACTTTTCATGCATTCAATACAAACATACAATCCCTTCATCATCACAGAGTCACTTGATTCATAACTCATGCAATAGATCATCAATGACTAAAGAATCCTTGTCAAAACATTTTATCAAACACTTGGCGGGTGTGCAATGCTAGTTCAAAATATGCAATTCAAGAGAAAAATAATTTGTGAAAACTTACTGTAAATCAACCCACCAACACATAGTAAGACCCTCATTTAAGATACCTTCAAATTCCTCATCATATCGCATAATAATTTATAGTTTCATAGCTGAAAACATGCAAAGTCACAATAGACAAACCATCTCATAGTATAAGCTTGAAATAGGTAGACATGTGTTTTCAATTAATATTTCATAAAACCCCAAGATAATTTGTAATCATAATTCATAATAAGTAATATCGATAAGTAGTACAACTTAGAAACACACAATTTTTCATAAAAAGGAAGGTTGGTAACCATGGGTGAAAGGACCTAATGATTGAAACCCAAATACCTCAAATTTGGGCTTTCCTTGATGTAGATTTGAATGAGGACTTGAAGCTTGAATGAAATTCTTGAGATTCGGAATTAAGTAGGGCTCTTGAATTTGGATGAAATATTTGATTAAGTGTTAGAGAGAGTCGTGAGAGAGTCTTGAGTGATATAGAGTTAAACAATGGCTAAGTATAGGTGTTTTTAAGCATAAAAGGGCATATGGCCAAGAACCCAATGCCTTAGGCCAAAACAAGAAAAGTAAAAAAGTCACAACACTGCTTCGCGACAGGTCCACATCGCGGAGCCAATACGGATGCACACTAAAAATTGCAAAGTTGGTGAAAATGAAATTTTGTTACGAGTCCTTGAATATCAGGGTTATACCCATCTCCTACTCAATTTTTTCACCTGATCAAGAATATGAAGTTAGATTTTTTATATCATGCATGGATTTTGAGATATATGTAAATATCAATTATGGGAGTTTCTGAAGCACATTTTCGAGGCGTTTCACCAACGTTTGACACTAGATTAGAATTGAGACATTTTTTTATGGTGAGTCCTCTCTTCCAAATACAAGACACTATTCCTCAGCCTGTGTTGCTTCCATTTGTGTTATTTACTTTGAGGGTGAGTCCAAGACATATCCTGTCCCCGGTCCTATCTTATGATTAGAGGGATTGTTGGACATTTTGTAGGCTCTCGTTGGATCTATTTGTTATGTTTTGTATTTGCACCTTCTGATTATGCTTATCTATTGGATATGACTATTATGGATTGGCTATGAGAATTTTAATATATATATATATATATATATATATGTACCTTTGATATGAAAATATGGAAGATCCTAAGCCCCGAAATACCTACATAGAGTGAGTCATACTTACCCATTCCTAAGTCTTTATGTGCTATGTGTTATGTGAATCCATGTTAATCCCTTTCCCAATGACATCCCCATAGTGTGAGTCTTACTCTCCCATCCCTTAGAAGTATGTTTTTACTATTTGAATACGCTTCCAAACCAATGATGTGAATTTAGATACTTTGAGGCTTGTTTGGGGACTCTTGGGTTCCCATTCGCCATATCACTCCTAGATCGTAGGTCCGGGTCGTGATACCTCTACGTCAAACCTTCTAGCTCTTGACACTCATACTTAAATTGCTGGCAATTTGGACACTTAGCCTCAAACTCTACAATGTCCCTTTTCTTCCTACACCACTAGTAATGTTGCTTCTGGTCATGAAACATTTTTGTCACACCCAAGTGAATGGAATACTTAGCACAATGAGCCTCCATCAAGATCAAATGAACCCAATCACCTACCTTAGGCACACAAATGCGCCTATTAATCCTCTCGACTTAGCTTCATTCCTCAACACTTTGTCCTAAATCACACATAATTTATCATCATCAAACTAGTGAGCACGAATCTGATCTACCAATGAAGACCTAGCATCAACGAAGGCCAACATACTATGAGATGGGAATCTAACAAATATGTTCAGTTGTATGGCCAAAGAGAGAACCTCCAACTCTAAAGGCCTATCCTCCATCCTAAGAAATGCCTAAATACCCATGCCAGAAGCCTTCGGCTCAAAGCATCAGCCACTACTCTTAGCCTTGCCAGGGTGATAAAGAATAGAGATATCATAGTCTTTTAGTAACTCGAACCACCATTGCTACCTCATGTTCATATTAGTTTGAGAGAATATATACTTAAGGCTATGATATTCTGTGAAGATCACGCAATGTAACCCATAGAGATACTACCTCCATAACTTCAGAACAAACACCATTGAAGTTAACTCCAAACCACGAGTAGAGTAGTTTCACTCATCGGCCTTCAGCTATCAAGAAGCATATGTTATGCCTCTTCCCTTCTACATCAACAATCCACCCAAACTTATAGTAGAAGCATCACAACAAATAACAAAGGCTACACGTTCTCGGGTAATACTAGAATAGGTGCTGAAGTCAACAGCTCCTTGAGTCTCTGGAAGCTTGCCTCACATTCATCAGTCCATAGAAATGCAACTTTCTTCTAATTTACTCTATTCAAAGGAGTTGCGATAAAGGAGAATCCCTTAAAAATTGACAATTATAACCTTCTATCCTGAAACGTCCCAAAAATTTACTTCAGAAATACCCATAAGTGTAATTTCTATTCATCTTAAAGTTCGTATGTGATATTGAAAATTCGACTTCATATTCTCGATCGAAGGGTAAAATAGAGTGGATAAGGGTACAATAGCGAATTTAGAGGAATCGTAGTGAAATATAATATTTTACAAAGTTTTAATTATCCAGTGTGCATCTGCGATCACACCGCGGCGTGGACTGAGCACGAATCTGTGTAATTCTATCCTTCACGATGGGTCTGTATCGCAGACCAAATGCGGACTAGTTCAACTTTTTCCTTCATTTTTGATTTCGGCTCAACAACCTTTGGTTCATAGCCCCTTGCCAACTTATGCATGAAAACACTTATACATAGCCATTTTCAACTCTATATTACTCAAAACCCTCTCTAAAACCTCTCAATCATTTTATCAAGATTTCCATCCAAATACGATTGTCTTAAGCTCAATTTCGGATCTCAAGAACTCCATTCAAGCTTCAGGTCTCCTTTAAGTTTACATAAAGAAAACACAAGTTTAAGGTATGTGGGTTTTATCCACCGGGTCCTTTCACCCGTAGAGCCCAATCCTTCTTTTTATGAAAATTGCATATTTTCAAGTTGTACCTTCTATTGTATCTCTTATTATGGATTATGATTATAAATTATATTGGATTTTTATGAAATATTGATCTATTATGCAGGAATATCTATTTCAAGTGTATACCATGATTGGAATATAACTATTGAAACTATACATGTTTCGAGCTATGAAACTATAATCTATTGTGGGATTTGATGATGGATTTCAAGGTACCCTACATGAGGGTTTTACAATATGTTGGTGGGTTGATTTTGAGTCATTTTACTCACTCTATTTCACTCTTGAATTGCATGATTTTGAACTAATATCATGAACCCACCATGTTTTTGATAAAATGCCTTTTCAAGGATTTTTAAAGTTATTGATGATTTATTGCATGATTTATGAGTCAAGTGACTTCGTGATGATTTTGGGCTTTCAAAATATATTGAATTTATGAACATGTCTATGATGTTGTAAATGTTAAATTGAGCCCTTTTTCAAAGATTTTACCTTTTGTTGGCTTTTGATGTTAATGCAAGGGTAATGTTTGATGATGATCTATTTTTATATTTTTAAAGTTAGGCTCACCATTAGAGATTAAAGATATTTTAGATCTACTCATGTCATGTTTCCATAGTTCTTACCAATTGCTAAAGTATGATTATTTTGATTATTCTGTGGGATTATACTTAGCAACGATGAATTGGATATGGCATTGACCATCTTCATAGGTTCATATTCCTTTCCTCAAATTATGTGCAATCATAGGATTGTATTTTACCCTTGCTTTACTAGTGAATCTATTTAGTGCACTTCTTAATGAAATTCTTTTTGAAATGGGATGGTTTCCCACAAGGAGGGTTACTTCTCCGAAATGGGACGACTCTCGTAAAAGTGAAGTATTGTTTACCTTAGCAAGTAGACCGCCTCTTTGCCGATGAGGAATAATCATTCGGATTCCAAGTTATAGCTCGCTTGGTCTTACTATTGTCGCTTAGGGTCTCTTTCCACATATGTATCATGTTCTATGCAAGTTAAATGATTTATAAACATGTCTTACTTCAAGAATTGATTATGCATGCCATTTTGAGATTATGCTTATCTATTGCCTACTACTATGCATTTTTACTATATTAGCTTATGTCTTGTTGCATTGCATCCTACATACTTTGTCCATTCAAACATACTAATGCATACTTTATGGCTACATGATATCTCCATGTAGGGATCGAAGGTCCTCTTGATCATCCTCCACATTGCTAGTGAGATTATTCGAAGATAAGCTTGGTGAATCCTCAAGTTTAAGGACATTATCTACTTTCTCTTGCTATCTCTAAGACTTCTTTATGTTGAACATTTGATATTATCAGGGTGAGCCAGAAAAATGTCTTAGCCCTCACTCCATTCCAAGTTTAGAGGTGTATGTTGGATATTATGATATTATTGTGCAATGAGCTTGACTCTTATGCTTGGTTTATAATCATAGACTTCCCTTAGCCTGCTACCCCTTTTTATATATCTCTTGTTATTGTTTACTTAGCTTCTGCGACCAAGGATATGTGATTGATATGCTAAGAGGCTTGTTTGGGTCCCTTCGGGTTCCCATTTGTCATGTCACGTCTAGGCCCTAGGCTTAGGTCGTGAAAAAATTGGTATCAGAGCACTAGGTCATTAATAGTCCTTTGAATCCAACACAGCACGTTGATTAGAGTCTTATTCATGGTTGTGAAGCGCGCCACAACTATGAGTAAGAGGCTATGAGGCATTTTAGGAAATGTTTCTCTTCTTCATGATCTATGTCGTGCTATAGAAGTTAAGCTAAGACTTTTCCCTAATGAATATTATTTGGTATTTAGATCATGCCGATTCTAAGAGAAAGAAAAGCTTGTACACCCTGAGGAGCAACTGACTCTTGCCGCTCCTCAAGCTCCTCTAGAAGGAGGAGTAGGCCAAAGAGAATTCTGAGATGCTATTGTAATGTTGAGTCATGTTATGACCAACCAAATTAACCAAGGGGCCCAATCCCCTCATGCTCCTATTTCAGCCTCAAGTGTGTGGGATTTTACTGGGATGAATCTGCCGGAGTTCTGTGGGTCCAAGGTAGATGAGCATCCCCAAGAATTCATTTATGAGGTATATAATGTGTTGTCCATTATGGGGGTTAATTTGGAGGAAAAACCAGAGTTGGAAACCTACCAACTTAATAGTGTGGCTCAAATTTGATTCACTCATTGGAAGGCAGAGAAGGGGAATGATGATGCTATCCCTTGGGAAGAGTTCAAAGCCGTATTTCTCAATTGGTTCTTTCTTATTGAGATAAGGGAGGTGAAGATGATGGAATAAAGGTCCATAAGTGTGAGGGAGTATGCCCATCAAGTTCAACCAACTCTCCAAGTATGCTCCACAATTGGTTGTCGAGCCTAGGTCAAGGATGAACAAATTTGTGTTGGGTGTATCCGACTTGGTTAATGAGGAGTGTCGTACTGCCATGCTTGTAGGGGACATGGATTTATCTTGAATCATGACATATGTCGAGTAACTAAAGGGGGAGAAGCTTAGAAAGAGAATGGTTGGTGAGTCCAAGAGGGCTCGATTTGAAGGTAAGTTCCAATGTTCTAAGGGTGGTCGGTTTCCTCAAGGCCACAAGTTCCAAGGCCAAGGGTCGTCCAATGCTTCCAACAAGAGGTTTTCCAAGGATAGAGTGCCTAATCAAAGATTACAAGATGCTAATCAAAGCCTAGCCCAAGGTATGAAAAGAATCATAGTGGTCCATGCTTGAGAAATTCAAATGCTTGCTTTGGTTGTGGTGAAGTTGGCCACAAGGTTATTAATTGTCTCATGCTCAACTCAAAGGTAGAGATGGTCGTCATCAAGTCCAAGATGCTAATGTGGGCCAAAGAGTAAGGGGAGTTCATCAAGGAGGTGCTCCAAGGTAAAATAGATTCTATGCTCATCAAGGGAGATAATGAGTTGATGAGGTGCCCGATATTGTTATCGGTATGTTAAGGGTTTTTGATTTTGATGTGTATGCATTGACAGACCTGGGTACCAGTCCTTATATTATTACTCCTTTTGTAGACAAAAATATTTATGTTAGTCCTAAATTGTTGTGTGAACCTTATGAAGTGTCTACTCCTGTTGGTAAGTCCATTGTTGCTAAAAGAGTCTATAGAAATTGTCTCGTATTCATTTTGCATAAAATCTTGCCTTGTGATTTTTTTGAGTTAGATATGGTAGATTTTGATGTCATTCTTGGGATGGATTGGTTGCATGTATATTATTATTCTATTGATTATAGAACCCGTATGATTAAATTTCAATTCCCAAATGAGGCCATCCTTGAGTGGGAAAGTCGTGATGTAGTGGTGAAAGATAGATTCATTCTTGCCTTAAAGCCCAAAAATTGATTTCTAAGGGTTGTCTCTATAATCTTGTAAGGGTTAGAGATATAGAGTCCAAAATCCTTCCTATTGATTCAGTTCTGGTGGTTAATGAGTTTCTTGATGTTTTTCCTGATGAGCTTCTCGGTGTTCCTCCTGAAAGGGAAATAGACTTTGTTATAGACCTCCTCCCCGATACTCAAGTCATTTCTATTCTCCCTTACCGTATGGCCCCAACGGAGTTGAAGGAGTTCTATGGCCTCATCTATTGAGAGATTTGATGATGGATTTCAAGGTACACTACATGAAGGTTTTACAATATGTTAGTAGGTTGATTTCAAATCATTTTATTCATTCTATTTCACTCTTGTATTGCATGATTTTGAACTAACATCATGAACCCACCATGTGTTTGATAAAATGCCTTTTCAAGGATTCTTAAAGTTATTAATCATCTGTTGCTTGATTTATGAGTCAAGTGACTTCGTGATAATTTTGGGGTTTAAAAATATATTGAATTCATGAACATATCTATGATGTTGTAAATGTCAAATTAAGTCCTTTTCAAAGATTTTACCTCTTGTGGGTCTTTGATGTTAATGCAAGGGTAATATTTGATGATGATCTATTCTTATGTTTTCAAAGTTAGGCTCACCATTAGAGGTTAAAGATATTTTAGAGCTACTCATGTCATTTTTCTATGTTTCTTACAAATTTCTAAAGTATCAGTATTTCGATTATTTCATAGGATTAGGCTTAGCAACCATGGATTGGATGTGGCACGAACCATCTTCATGGCCAACATAGGATTGTTTTTACCCTTGCTTTACTAGTGGATCCATTTAAGGCACTTCTTAATGAAATTCTTTTCAAAATGGGATGGGTTCCCATAAGGAGGGTTACTTCTCCGAAATGGGACGGGCTCCCATAAGGTGAAGGATGGTTTACCTTGGCAAGTAGACCACCTCTTTACCAATGAGGGGTAATCATCAGGATTCCAAGTTCTAGCTCGATTGGTCTTACTTTTGTCGGTTAGGGTCTCTTCCCACATATATATCATGTCCTATGCAAGTTGAATGATTTATAAACATGTATTACTTCAAGCATTGATCATGCGTGCCATATTGAGATTATGCTTATCTATTGCCTATTACTATGCATTTTGATTATATTGGCTTATGTCTTGTTACATTGCATTCTACATAGTTAGTATATCCAAATGTACTAATGTGTACTTTATACCTACATGACATCTCCATGTAGGGACCGGAGGTCCTCTAGATCATCCTCCACGTGGCTAGTGAGATTATTAGAAGATAAGAATGGTGAGTCCTCAAGTTGAGGGACACTATCTATTTTCACTTGCTATCTCTAAGACTTCTTTATGTTTAACATTTTACATTATGAGGGTGAGCTCGAAAAGGGTCTTGGCCCCCGCTCCATTCCATGTTTAGAGCTGTATATTGGATAATCTAATGTTATTGTGCTATGATCTTGACTCTTATGCTTGGTTTATAATCAAAGACTTACCTTAGTCCCGCTACCCATTTTTACATATCTCTTTGTATTCTTTCCTTTCCTTCTGTGACCAAGGATGTGTGATTGATATGCTAAGAGGCTTGTTCGAGTCACTTCGGGTTTCCATTCTTTTGTCACGTCTAGCCCCTAGGCTTAGGTCCTGACATAGCCTAACAAAACTCTGATTCTCAGTCACTAAAATGGGTCTCACCCAATCACGAATCCCTGCAACCTTTGCCAAATCAGTCATAATACCATCCTTAGTTACCACATTACTCAAGAAAATCACAAACTTGAGCAAACTTTCACACTTAGAGAATAAAACATACAGTTTCTCCTCATGTGATCTCGGGAGCATAGTCCTAAGATGATGGACATATTTCACTCACTCCTAGAATACACCAAGATGTCATCAATGAATACAATCCCAAAAGACTCTAGGAAATGTCTTAACACTCAGTTCATCAACTGCATAAAAGCGACGGGAGCATTAGTCAACCCAAATGACATAATCACAAACTTATAGTGCTCATATTGGGTCCCGAAACAATATTTGAGATGTCTGACTCCCGAACCCTCACTGATGATATCCCGACCTCAAATCAATTTTGAAAAACATTGAGGCACCCTGAAGCTGATCAAATAAATCATCAATAAGACACAAAAGATATTTGTTCTTGATACTTACTTTGTTCAACTGATGATAGTCAATACACATTCTCATACTACCATCCTTCTTCTTCACGAACAACACCAGTGCACCCCAAGGCGACACACTAGGCCAAATAAATCCCTTTCTTCAATAGATGTTCTAATTGTGACTTCAATTCTTTTAACTTTGCAAGAGCCATACAATAAGGAAAAATGCATATAGGCTTAGTGTCTGGCCCCAAATCAATGGCAAAATCAGTATCGCAATCTGGAGGAACACTTGGTAAGTTGATAAGAAACACATCCATGAACTCCCTAACCACTATCGTGGTCTCTAAAGAAGATGACTCCTTGGAAATATCGCCTACATGAGCCAAATAAGATAAACACCTATGCTCCATCATATGCCAAGAATGAACATAGGAAATCACTCCCTTAGGATATATGCTAGGAGCGTTTGTCCACATTAACTGAGATAAACCTGGATATGCTAAGGTCATAATCTTAGCATAACAATCAAGGATTGCATGATAAGGGGACACCCAATCCATGCCCGAAATAACATCAAAGTTAAACATATCTAGGAGGATCAAATCGGTCTGGGTCTCCCTACCTGAGATTACCACTACACAACCCCCGATCCACCACTAAGGATTCACCCACCGATATAGAAACACAAATAGGCACATCAAGGGGTTCACACATTATATCAATATCATTAGTAAAATAACGCGATACATATGAGTAGTGGACCCAAGGTCAAACAATACTAAACCTGAATGATTCAAGCTAGAAAAATACCTGTAATCACAGCAAAAGATATCTCCGCCTCTGTCTGGACTAGAATACCATAACATACCCGACACTCGCCACTGGCCTGTGAACCACCATAAGCAGCACCTCTAGATCCACCCCTAGCACCTCTAGTATGCCCCTCACACTCTATTAAATGCCTTTAGCTACTGGGGCAGGTGTAGTCCCGGTCATCTGTGCTCCTTGACAAAAAAAAAAAACCAAGAGCAAACTTGGGGAAATCCTTGACCTTGTGGCCAAACTCTTGGCATATATAACAAACCTCAAGGCTAAGAACTCTTAGAAGGATTACCCAAAAAATGACTGCATATACCTAAGTTGGAGGAACCATCATCACTAGTCTGGCTAGATTTGGGCCTACTTGTACTATCCACACAAGGAATAGTTGCATGCACTAGTCTCCCTTGATAACTCTTAGTGCCTTGCCTCTGAGAATCTCTATCTCTGGGTGCATAACTTCCAAACTGACCATGATGGTGGGACCCCTTCCCACCACCCATCATACATGTCTAATACCATCTATCATCTAGCATGGCCAATAATGCTTTGAAAGAAATTGACGAATAATGCAAGAGAGGTTGCGGCCTCCTGGAGATAACTTGTGAACCCCTTCAGAAATCAGAGAATCCACTCAAACTCTATAGGAATACTAGACATAGCATAGTGGAACAACTCATGGAATCATGCCTCGTACTCGATTATAGTCAAAGAACCTTGCTCCAATCTATCAAACTCATCATGACATCTACCACAAAGGCTATAGGGTGCAAACCTCTCAAGAAAATCTCAGTAAATTGCTCCTAACCCTTCGTTACAGCATTAATTGGCCGCCGTTCCATAATTGAACTCCACCACTCTTTGGCCATATCGGTGAACTGATAAGATATATAAGCTACTCCATAGGCCTCTAGAATACCCAAACTAAATAGTCGATCCTGACACTACCAAACAGTCATATGTCCCATATCCCCTTAACTATTAAAATCTAGGAGGAGCAAAACTCACAAATCTCTCAAAGATCTTCTGCTCAAACAACGACAAAGCAGCACTGGCAGAAACTAGTGGGGTTAAAAACCTCAAGGTGCAATAAAAGGCACAGAAAATGTACTCAGGGCCTGGAATCCCATACTAGGTCCTTGAGCTAGCTGTGAAGGACCAACAGGTATAGCTGGAACTGAGGTACCTAGAAGATCACTAGTAGCAGGGGTACCCTCCAATCTCACCAACAGCTAAATCAATAGCTACTGTAATACTGGTGTACCCTCTGAGATAGCAAGAGGTTGAACTGGGTCCTCATCCTGCTCCTCATGCTCATAAATTGGGTAAACAATAAGCTTATGTGAAGCCATCGAATCAGACCTTGGGCAGGTGCTGCTCCTCTAGCTCAGCCTTGTCCTCTAGCTCTACCCTACAACCTCTGCCTTGCCCTATAGTTGGGGCTTAGACGGCAGGTACTGACTCATTCTCGGTATCCCTAATGCTAGTCCCTGACATCTGCGTTGAAAGAATAGATTAGAGGCATAAAACACTTGAATATAAACAAATTGCATGAAAGGAATCAATAAAAAGAGGATTTCTCCTAAAAGGCATCTCGCAGACATCTATATACCGATCCATGAGACTTTACTACACACCCTACTCTTTAACTCATAAGATTGGTGAACCTAGAACTCTGATACCAGACTTGTCTTGACCTAAAATCAGGTCATGAATAAAAGGCCACTTAATTCCAAACCCAAGAATAATGTAAACATAAGGAGACAACCTAATAGATAAATAGTCACCACATATAATCATATCGCAGAACCTGGTGTAACGAGCATAAAGAGCAACTAATATAAAAACTAGTAAAACAAGTAAATTTCAGTCTTCGAATAAAAATAAAGACAACTACTAAGATAGATTCCCCAATGGTAACTCTAAACCCCGAGTCTCACCATTAGATCTGGTATGAACCAACTGCACGGGAAGATAAAATATCACGTGGATAATCCTGACGAGAATCTGTCAGAGGGGGGTGGAGAGAAAGAAGTAAGGGTGAGTAAACATAATATGTACCCAACAGGTTTAACCGACTGGGACTTAGAAATTAAATAAATTATAAAATAATCTAGGGATGCTTCCACCCACAACAGGAAAACCAGTTTGGAATTAGTGCCGCCAATTTATATAGAAAGACGTGAATAAAGTAAGCATATACTCTCAATTAAGCCAATCTAAAACAACCACAAGTAATACGATGGTATGGTATGGTATGCAATGCAATGCAAGATGGAATCAATGTTGTTGCATAGACTGTCGTATACACCTCGATCGAGCTAAGGCTCTATAGACCAAGGGGACCCATGGGGACCTCGTAGGCTATATACCTTAATCACAATATGTATCAACTACTTTGCCACGCCTAGCTTGTGCTTAAGGATTTTAAAAAGTAGTCACAATTCATAATCTCTTAATATATCATGACATGTAGTATGAGGATGCATGCAATCGATACATAATTATGGAAGTAATATTTCTCTCAATAATTACAATAAACACCAAACTTTTTCACCCTCTTTTATACATATCTGGATATAATTCTCTTTAAAATACTCCACCACATCTTAGTAACTTTTGATTTCTCAAGTACGCCATGATCCTCAATATCAAATGATAATTATCTCCCTTTCTCAACATGTCATATTCACAATATTCTTAATTTAGAATTCACATGCTCTCAAAGAAACACATAGATAATTAAATCCCTCACACTAGTATCATAATAAGAATTTCCAACTCAACGCATTAAATGATCCGATCTTATAGATTATAACATAAAAATATTCAATAATGCAATCTCAATGACAAAGAAAGATAGCGAAACCTACCTCAATATTGGGACCATACTCGAAAACTTCTACCGAATGGACAAATCTTGAGTTCAACTCCCAAAATGACAATTCTCTATCAAGAATGAAACATACACATCACAAGGAGTCCAATGACACCCATATTAATATAAATCTAACCCAGACCCAAAACTTTAAAAAAATTTATAACCAAGTTTCAAGCCTAGTGTTAAGTCTCAATATCTTCAATATTTAACATTTAATGGTGTTTTTTGGTCAATCAAAGATATTATCTTTCTAGTTAATATGCGCCATTATAGGATAATAGCAGGGAACTTCAAGTGTAATTATCAGGAATAAGCTATATATTGTTGCTCTTTCTTTGGAAAGTCCATCCGTTACGCTATTTACTTTTCAATAAACATGTTTAATTAGGGGGTTGCCCAGTTTGTGAAGTAGATATTTGAAATCTGACACAATGTTAGAGTATTTAGATTTCTTACTTTTGATGAGTATTACAATATCGATGCAGTCCATGTGTATTTCAAGTGGTATTGGCTAGTTCCTTTTGGCCAATTGAAGGCCATGCACTACAACCAATAATTCAGCTTTGATATTGTTCGTTTCCATTGTATTTCCTAGATAGCCCATTATCCAGTCCCCTTGTGTATTCTTAATAATTCCCCTAATATCGCCCTTTCTTGTGTTATTGAAGTATGATCCATCCGTGTTTCATTTAAAGTGACGTGTAGGAGGGTTCCATTTTACATAATCAATGAATGTATGTTTTCCTTGTGGTTTGTTTTCTTGGTAAAGCTAAGTCTTGATGTCACTCAAGTTACATCTCTATTTAGACGATAAAGAGGTCACGGTCAAGAAATAGAACTAACTAAGGTTAGATTCGAATCCACAAGTAATACGTAGGCTCAAGAGAATTCACTTATCGCAATTTGAGTGGTTAGCCAACTTACTTTCCCAAAAGGAGGGCTTTGCAATGATCAATGGAAAATAAAACTAAACTAACTAACACAAGAGAAATCAATATGGAGAAAAACTAAGGTATTGCATTTCTCATGATTCCCTAACTCAGTATCATCGGATAACCTAATTCTTTTCTAGTGTGCAGCATGCAGGACGATAAGTTAAGTTCACCAAGCCCTTTGGTCAAAGGTTAGAGGTAAATTTCACTATGTGACTTTTCCCATCTCTATATTTTGCATTACTACCCTTATCTATTAGTCCCAGTACAACGTCCCCTTGGCGCAGTTTGGTTGATTAGATGAGAACACATCAATCGAATCCTATTAATTAATCTCTTTTCCTATTCATTACTACCTTGGTCCAGTCAGTAACACAAGCGAGGTTCTAATGTTGGACACCATCAGAAAACACTACAAAATGAAGAGAGTTAATTAATACATGCATCATACTTTTCAAGAATTATGAATTATCTGATTTTACTTTGTTAGTTCTTCATAGTTTCCACAACCCTAGTTGTGGAATTAACTACTCATGCTTTGTGTAAATGCAAGAATTATGGATTGAGAAAACATAATTGAATATTACATAACAGAACTAAGAATAAGCAAATCCAACTTCAATAAGAATCACAAGCTTTAAGATAAAATTAAAATACAAGTGTTCTCAAAGACTCTCCAAAGTAATCTCACAATTTTCTCTCCCTAATTATTGATTTCTCCGAGTACTAGGCGAAAACTTATGAAAAAGTCACCTAAAAGTCCTAATTTATAATAAGTAAAATACAAGTCCTAGCTGAAATAGGATAACTAGGGCACGACATACGAAAGAGGTTTATAGGCCAGATTGCATTCCACGGCCTGTAATCGGGGTATCATACAAAGCTGTTGAAAATTCGGACTTCAACTCTACGACACTCCTCTACAACTGATAAAGTATTTTACGACCTATAAAAGGGTTTCATTTGATGAATCTTCAGAAGGTCCCAATCTCTGATCCTCAAGGTATAAACCATCTTTTATGATTCGTAAATCAATCCAAGACTTGTCTGCATCTTCGTAGAATCAACTTCAAAAAGTAACCCGTCACTGAAATTGTTCATGAGACCAATTTACGACTCATAGAATAATCTATGGCCCGTAAAGGGTCTCGTATAGCAGCAATATTCAACAACTTAGGCACTTCCCAAAATCAAGGCCAAACTTGTAATTCTGCAAATATAACACAAAGACACATAAAACCAACAAACATCGCATTGAGAACACATAAAATTTCAAGTTTTAAGCATCAAAAGTATTGTATTTTGACAGAACATCAACACCCTCAACATAAAATTATTCCTTGTCCTTAAGTGACAGACTCAATCTACATAGATAATACAATAACACACAAAACTCAACCTAATGGAACATATCACACAAATCTCAAACTCAGATACCCACACCAACATCAAGACATGATTTGTTATCTATCTGGTAAACCAATACAGACTAGTGCATGTTATAACAAAACTATAACAAGTGTTGTACTATTAACAATCCATAATCACTAATCAAGTCTAATGACAACAATGCAATGCAAGTGCCCTCAAAGAAAGAAGTCCCATATTTCATACTAAATGATGTTTTCATGTATGACCTTGGGACTATGTAAAACTACTCACTCTCCCAAAAGATATTCATGTATCATGCCTAATACCATAGTCTTGCCCCTATACTCATGACTAAGAACTTCAACTAACTAGACTAGGATTACTTTAGGACTTTCTAGGATTATAACGTAGCTCAGGGGGTTTTGGTATGATACTTTAGGAACATAGTGACTAAAGGCCCTCCTTGAAACTGCGTTTATTCTACACTTTTACCCTACTGACTGTATTATTTTCACCTAATTCTCTATTTCTCCTATTTCAAGCTTTTCTATGTGCTTTCTTTTCATTATTTTAGCTTTTTTGCCTTGCTTTTACACTTCATTTTTCTTTTTAGCTCAGAACTAAGGCATCACTTATATTTATTGCACCTAATATATGATTTTTCTCTCTTTATCTGTATCAATAATTCCCCTCCTTACATTTGTGTTTCACCCTTACACCAGCCACCCTCAACTTAGACTTTTGGCCTGTGTTGAGGAGCACAATATTTATCCTCTAAATTAGGGCCATCTTTGGCAGCCATAATCAACTCCGACTTTTTTCCTTCAGTAAAGGGGAATAATGTTAAAGGAAGGACTAGGGTTAATTTTAGGATTTTACAACTAGCAAGGCTAAGTTAATTAGGTATTTTCAAAGAACAGGTACATGTTACGCTCAAACATTAGGAACAAGGAATATTGCAATTTTGGTTGGTTATTTAGGCTAAGTGGACTATTAAGAACAATGGCCTAAGATCCTTTCCTAATCCAATTAATCTACAACCTAACTTAGAATAATAGGGAAAGTTCTGAATTACCATAAAACACATAAATTCGCAATTTAAACTCACATATACACGGAAGCATACATTATCGACAAAAGACTCTCAAGTCATGGTTTTTGTCTCAATTTATCCTCACTTAGCAGAACAAACATTGTCACACTCCTAAACATGCATGGTTGCTATCTAGACTACTAATCAAAAGTTTTGGTGGGTATCATTTATCAAAACAAAACATAAGTATTAGTACTATATGCTATACATGCTATCTAAACATCCTAAAAACAAATAGGTTCAATAAAAAGTAAATATCCACAAGGAAAACAAACACAGGCTAGAAAAGCTCGGGAATAAAATTTGGGGTAATAATATACCCAAGACACTCAAACTTCACTAAGGCCCATAACTACCCACACACCATCAAAAAAGATACGCATTATCCCCAATGCACACATTCGAAGCAAAATAAAGCATAAAAGGGGTCAAAAATCATATTTGGTTGCCTAAGCGCCAGTATCCACCTTGGGTTGCCTCCCAAGTAGTTCTTGATTTATTATCGTGGCATGACATAGATGGATTGAGTATTTAGACTTTCTCAAGATCCCATTCTTCCACAGTCTTTATCTGACCCACATTTCCAAGGTATGGCTTGACTCTTTGGCCATTTATCTTAAACGTTCCTCCACTTTACCTCTCTAGCTAAATATCCCCATGATCAAAGACACATGCTACTAAAAAAGGTCCCATCTATCTGGATTTGAGCTTACCAGGGAACAATTTTAGTCTTGAGTTATAGAGCAGCACCAAGTCCCCAGGTGCAAATTGGCGATTCTCTATGCTATGGCCATGTTGCAACTTCATCCTTTATTTTTACAAGGCTAAGCTCTCACACACCTTCAGTCAAAACTCATCAAGCTCATTGAGTTGGCTCCGCCTAGAATTTGTTGTATCTTTCCAATCTAGATTCAACTTCTTCAGTGCCCACATTACTTTATGCTCAAGTTCCACTAGCATGTGACATGCTTTCCAAAAGACAAGTTGGTATGGAGACAACACTATAGGGGTCTTGAACGCTGTTCAATATGCCCATAATGCATCGTCCAGCTTCTATGACCAATCTGTCTGGTTTGCAGTCACAGTCTTATATAAAATCTATTTAATTTCCCTATTAAACAACTCGACCTGCCCGCTTGACTAAGGATGATAAGGCATCGCCACCTTATGTTTGATCCTATATTTTTCAAGAAGAGCGTTAAAAAGCCTATTGTAGAAGTGAGAACCTCCATCACTGATGATTGCCCGAGGGGTGCCAAACCTTGATAAAATGCTCTTTTTTAGAAATGTTATGACACTTTTGCCCTCATTGTTGGGTAGAGCCACGACCTCAACCCACTTTGACACATAATCCACAATGACTAAGATGTACTTGTTTCCACGCAAACTAACAAAAGGTCCCATGAAATCTATCCCCCATACATCAAATAACTCAATCACCATATTAGAGCGAATTCATGTTTGCGGGAAACACCACCTTCTCTTTGGCATTTATCACAAGCTTTGGCATAGTCCTGGGTGTCTTGGTGGATGGTGGACCAATAATACCCAACACTATAAGATCTTGTTGTTGTCCGAACTACACTATGATGCCCACCCACCAATGATGAGTGACATGTCTTAAGTATGTTTATCATCTCAATATCAGGAATATAATGATAAATAATCCCATTAGCGCAAACATGGAACAAGTATGGATGATCCCAAAAGAACTTCGTCACATCAGACATAAACTTCTGATGTTGATGTGTGCTCAAGTCGGGTGGTATGATTTCACTTACAAAATAGATTTCATAGTCTTCAAACCATGGTATCAAATCGTGGGATGCAACTAAGATTCTCTCATCTGGAAAAGAATCGTCAATCTCCAATCCATCATCAAACTTTGTAATTGCCCCATCCTCCAATCTGGAAAGGTGATTTGCGACCTTATTCTCTGTCCCTTTTCTATTGATGACATCAAAGTTGAACTCTTCCAAGAGAAGCACCCATCCCATCAATCTTGGTGTCACGACCCAACCCTAGGGCCTAGACGTGACACGACACATGGAAAACTCGAAGGGATCCCAAGAAAACCTCTTAACATATCATTACACATCATTGGTTGCGGAAGCAAGTAAATGACATAATAGATTAGAAATAAGGGCAAAAGGGACTAAGGAGAAGCTTTATAACATAAATATCAAGAACAAGAGAGTCAAGGCTCATAGCATCGATATATAACATGTCAAACAACACTTCTAACCATAGAACATAGCGAGGGCCAAGAAAAGCAATCAGTTTCACCCTCATAGTCAATATATACATAAAAGAAAGATAGTCTTAGAGCACAGAATGAGATCATAAACATTGTCCCCGGAATGGAGGACTCACCAACAAGCTTGGCAGAAATCGTACTAGCCACATGGAGGAGGATTCTCAAGTGGGGCTCCAGTTCCTACATGATGATATCATGTAGGAATAGAGTATACGTCAGTACATTTGAATGTACTAAGTATGTAGGATGTAATGCAACAAGAGATAAGTAACATAACCGAAATGCATAAGCATAGGAAATGAGTAGCATATAAAAATATGACATGCATGAAGATGCTTGTAATAAACCATGCTTATATAGAACATAATACATGTGTAAGGAGTTATCACTAGTAGTGCATATCGAAGGCCTACCACCTTTTTGGAGAGGCGAATGAGGTACAAAACCCTCAATTGGTTGATAAGGTACAAACCCCGCAACATGGTTGATGAGGTATAACCCCTCCAATATGTTATCAAGGTACAAACCCCTCGACATGGTTGTACGGGCCTACCACCTCCTGTGTAATGCGAGCGAGGTACAAACCCCTCAACAAGGTTACCCGGGCCTACAACCCCCTGAGTGAGGCTTGGTCAATTCCCAACACTATAGAGATAATATCATATACATATATTTCTTTAATCATCATAAAGTCGTTCAACTCATAAGACATGCATTAGACCTTCAATTCTTCAAGAAATCATAATCGGACATTTTATCAAATACTTGGTAGGTGTGTAGTGCTAGTGTAAAACCGTCCAATTAAAAAGTGGATTCATGCTAAAAAATTCAATGTAAAACCATTAATAGATACTTGTTAATATCCTCAAACAATATATATCAAAATCTTTAATCAAATCTCACAATAGGCCTTAGATTCATAACTCAAACATGCTAAAGTAATCACAATTTCATGAAACCCCAACATAATGTTTAGTGACATTATAATAAGCAAGACCAATGAGTAAATAAACTTTAAATGATGCAGTTTTAGGTAAAAGAAAGCTTGGGCATCATGGGTGAAATGAACCAATGAAAGAAACCCACATACCTTGACCTTGGACAATCCTTGAAGAAGATTGGAGATGAAAACTTAAAGCTTGAATGAGAACCTTAAGATCCAGATAATTTTTGGGACTTGAAATTTGGAGATGAAATATTGTCTTAAGTGTTTGAGAGAGTATTTGGGAATGTCTTAAATGATATGAGAGTGAAATAAGGCTAAGTATAGGTATTTTCATGATGGGAACACTTAGGCCTAAGGCCCAAAAGTCTTGGACCGAGATAGAAAACTAGCCACAAAAATACACAAAAGCGAGCCCTTGGCACGTCACGCCAGGGGCGCGGATCGTCACTGAAATCGCACTTTTTTATTTTTATTTTTTTTACAATTGCTCTGAAATTAGGGTTAGACCCATCTTACTCAATTTGGCCCACTAAAGAAGAATACAAGGTCAGATTTTCGATATCAAGTATGGATTTTGAGATATATAAAAATTATAATTTTGGGTACTTGCGAGGCATATTTTCAGGGACTTTTTGGGATCATTTCACTTGGTTTTGCATCCTTCTTAGAAATCAAGTATCTTACTGTCGAGTGATCTATACGAGCTACCACTTTGGTCCCTAATAGACATGACCTGATTTTTTTGAATGCAAAGACCACTTCGAGTAACTCTTGCTCAGTGATAGTGTAATTCTGGACGACTGTGAGTAACTCTTACTCAGTGATAGTGTAATTCTTCAGGGTTGTATTTAGGGCTTTGCTGGCATAGTCTATGGGATGTAATATCTTTCCTTGGCACTATCCTAATACTACACCTAGTGCAACCCCACTTGTATGATACATGATTTCAAAGGGCTTGGACCAGTCTGGAGCTACAATGATTAGGGCTGAGATCGACCTCTTTTTCAACTCTTCAAAGACTTTAAGGCACGCATCATTGAACATGAACTTAGGATCCTTCTCCAACAACTTGCACAAAGGGTGTAAAAGTTTAGAGAAGTCTTTTCTGAACCTCCGATAGAATCGTGCATGCCCTAGGACTCTCTTCACACCTTTAACTGAGATGGGTGGTGGAAGCTTCTCAATCACCTCCACTTTAGCTCTGTCAACCTTGATCCCTTTGCTAGATATCTTGTGCCCAAACACAATGCCCTTCTTCACCATAAGGTGACACTTTCCCCAATTCAGCACTAGATGGCTCTCTTTGCATCTTTACAAAACAGCATGTAGGTGCTTCAAGAAATCCTCAAATGAGTCTCCAACCACACGAAAGTCCTCTACGAAGACTTTAATGAAGGTGACATAGGGGCATGTAAATGTCATCTTCTACTGATCCTCTAGAGAAATGGTGATCTGATTATAGCCTGAATATCCATTAAAGCAACAATAACAACCCTTTCCAGCTAGTCGACCCAATGTCTGATGCATAAATGGCATAAAGAAGTGTTCTTTCTCTATCAAAACATTGAGTTTTTGTAATCCATACATACCCTATATCTTGTGACTGTCTGCATTCGGTTCAACTCGTTGTTGGCATTTGGAACCACTGTGATACCCTCTTTCTTTAGAATGCACTAAACTGGACTCACTCATCCACTATCTGCAATCGGCTTAATTACTCCTGCATCTAACCATTTGATAATCTCCTTGCATACAACTTCTTGCATAGGAGGGTTGAGGCACCTTTGGTTTTTAATACTTGGCTTGTAGTCCTTACTAATTAGATTTTGTGTATGTATACTCCGAGAGGGATACCGATGATATCAACAATCATCCATCCGATGGCTTTCTTGAACTATTTAACCACCATGACAAGGGTGCTCACTTGCTCCTCATTCAAATCCATAGCAACTATAACTAGCAAGGTATCATTGGATCCCAAAAATGCATGCCTCAGATGTGCTAGAAGGGCCTTCAACTCTAACACAGGTGGTTCTTCTATGGAGGGCTTTGTGGGCGGTGACTCTCGATTCTATAAGTCTAGGTCTAGCATAGTTTGGTGCCCAGCACCATAAGACACCCCTAGAGCATTCATTGTATCCTCATAATCTGGGATACCATCACTGTTGAATGAAACACCTCAAATTATGCTTCAGAAATGTCCATAATCATATTTTCATATATCTCAAAATTCGTTCATGATATTAAAAATCTGACTTCATATTCTCGATCAAGAGACAAAATTGAGTGGGAAATGGGTATAACTCAGATTTTAGAGGGCCCATAACAAAAAATAAATTTTGCTAATTTATGATTTCCAAAGAGCATCCATGCCCTGGCAGCGACGCGCCAGGGGCGTAGAGCAGTACAAACTTTCCCTTCGTGATGGGTCTACGTCGAAGACCAGGCACGAACCAGTGTAAGTTTTTCCATAGTTTTTCTTTCTCGGCCAAGGGCATTAGGGTCATAGCCCCATGCTGACTTTTGCATGAAAACACCTATCCTTAACTATTTTTTAACTCTATATCACTCAAGACCCTCTCAAAAACCTTTCCTAAACTTAACCAAATATCTCATTCAAATTTCAAGGATTTCAAGCCTAAATTTGGAACCCAAGGATTCTCTTCAAGCTCTAAGTTTTCTTTAAGCTCATCTCAAGAAAACCCAAGTTTGAGATATGTTGGATTTCATCCATTGGATCCTTTCACCCATGGAGTCCAATCTTCCTTTTCGTGAAAATTGCATGTTTTCAAGTTGTTTTACATATGAGTATCCATTATTATGACATATGAGCATACACTATTCTGGCATTTTATGAAATATTGATTGATTATGCATATCTATCTATTTCAAGCTTATACTATAAATTGGTTTTTTCTATTGAGATTGTGCATGTTTTGAGCTATGAAACTATTATCTATTACGAGATTTGATGATGATTTACATTTTGTTTTCTCATATTATTTCACTCTTGAATTGTATGATTTTGAACTAGCATTGCAAACTCACCAAGTGCTTGATAAAATGTCTTGACAAGCATTCTCAAGTTATTGATGATCTATTACATTTCTTACAAGTTGGGTGAGTTTATGATGATTAAGGTCTTGCATATATGCATTTCTTTCATGAAAAGTATCTATGGTGTTGGAAGTAGACCATACCTTGTTAGGGGGTGACATGCCCAATCACCTTGTTGAGGGGGTGACATGCCTCAATTACCTTGTTGGGCGGAGAGAGGGGGGGTGACATATCCAATCACTTTGTTCGGGGGGTGACATGCCTCAATCACTTTGTTGGGCGATGACATGCCCAATCACCATGTTGAGGGGTGGATACCTCAATCACCTTGTTGGGGAGTGACATGTCCAATCACCATTTGAGGGCTGGATACCTCGATCACCTTGTTGGGGGTTGACAAGCCCAATCACCTTATTGAGGGGTGGATACCTCAATCACCTTACAAGGGGGTGACATGCTTTGGATTCCAAGTAGTAGTTCGCTTAGTCTATGTTGGTTATGGTCTCTTTTCACACACGTAATATATATTTTGCAAGTTATATGATTTACAAGCACGTTTTACTTCAAGCATTGATCATGCATGCCATATTGATATTATACTTATCCATTGCTTATGACTATGCATTTTTACTATGTTGGCTTATGTCTTGTGGCATCACATCCTACATACTTAGTACATCCAAATGTACCATGTAGGGACTGGAGCACCTCTCGATCATCCTCCACGTGGCTGGTTCGGTGCTTTGGAGATAAGCTTTGGTGAATCCTCAAGTCCAAGGACGCTATCTATGTTAATCTTGCTATTTGATATTTCCCTATGTTGAACACTTGGTACTACGAGGGCGAGCCCGGAAAATGTCTTAGCCCCTGCTCCACTCTATGTTAGAGGTGTTGTTGGATAATTGATGTACTTATATTGTGAGCTTGACTCTTTTATGCTTTTTATGAATATCAAGACTTCCCTTGGTCCTATTTCCCTTATTTATAATGCTTGTGTTGTTTATTTTGCTTGCTCGACCAAGGATATGTTTATGATATGCTAAGAGGCTTATTCAGGATCCCATTCGGGTTCCTATTCGTAGTGTCATTCCTAGGCTCTAGGCTTGTCTTGTGACATCGAAGTTCATCAAAACTACTCCCAAAGTGTCAATACCCAGTCTCACCTCAAGTGGTACATATCACGACCCAAGCCTAGTGCCTACACGTGACACGGCGAATGGGGGACCCAAAGGAACCCCAAACAAGCCTCTTAGCATAACAAATACACATCCTTGGTCGTGAAAGAAAAATAAATACAACAAGAGATATAAATAAGGGAAACGGGACCAGGGGGAGTCTTTGATAATCATAAAATACTCAAGAGTCAAGCTCATAGCTTAAGTACATCAATTGTTCCAACAACACCTCCAGCATAGATTGGATCGAGGGCCAAGACACTTTCAGGGCTCACCCTCATAGTATCAAGTGTTCAACATAAAAAAGATATCAAATGGTAAGAGTAGCATAGCTAATGTCCCCAGACTTGAAGATTCACCAAAGCTTATCTTCCAAAACACCGAACTAGCCAGATGGAGGATGAGTGAGAGGTACTCCAGTCCTTACATGGTAACATCATATAGGCATAGAGTATGTATTAATACTTTTGAATGTACTAAGTATGTAGCACAAGACATAAGTCAACATAGTCAAAAAGCATAGTCACAAGTAATGGATAGGTATAATATCAATATGGAATGCATGATAAATGCTTGAGGTAATACATGCTTGTGAATCATATATCTTGCAAATATAGATTACATGTGTGGGAAGAGACCATAATGATAGACCAAGCAACTATTACTTGTAATCCAAGTCATGTCACCTCCTTGTAAGGTGATTGAGGTATCTAACCCTTAACGTGGTAGTACAGGCATGACACCTCCCCCCCAACAAGGTGGTTGAGGTATCTACCCTCAACGTGGTAGTATGGGCATGTCACCCCCAACAAGGTGGTCAAGTTATCTACCCCCAACATGGTAGTATGTGCATATCACCCTCCCCTAACAAGTTGGTTGAGGTATGTCACCACCTCAGTAAGGTTATTGGGTATATCACCCCCCAGAAAGTTGTTGTCAATTGCAACACTATAGATACTTTTCATGAATTCGTACGTACACACAATCCCTTAATCATCATAAATTAACTTGACTTATAAACCATGTAGTAGTTCATCAATGTCTTGAGAATCCTTGTCAAGACATTTTATCAAAAACTTAATGTGTATGTAATACTAGTTCAAAATCATGCAATCCCAGAGTGAAATAATGTGAGAAAACTCAATGTAAATCAACCCATCAATGCATAGTAAAACCCTCATGTAAGATACCTTGAAATCTATTATCAAATCTTATAATAGATAATAGTTTCATAACTCAAAACATGCATAGTGTCACTAGACTAACCAATTCATAGTATAAGGTTGAAATAAACAAACATGCATATTGAATGAGAATTTCATAAAACCCCAATATAATTTGTAATCAAAATCCATAATAAAAGATACCCATAGAAAATACAACTTGGCAACGTACATTTTTTATAAAAAGGGAGATTGGGCTCCATGGGTGAAAGGACCCAATGGATGAAACACACATACCTCAAACTTGGATTTTCTTGATGTAGACTTAAAGGAGACTTAAAGCTTTAATGGAGTTCTTGAGATCCAGAATTAAGCTTGGGACACTTGAATTTGGATGAAATATTTGGTTAAGTCTTGGAGAGGGGTTTGAGAGGGTCTTGATTGATATAAAGTTAAAAAAATTGCTAAGTAAAGGTATTTTCATGCATAAGTTGTCATGGGGATATGACCCCAAAGCCCTTGAGCAAAAATGAAAAACTAAGGAAAAAGTTGAACTGGTCCACGATGCGGACCCATCGCGAAGGACAAATTTACACTGATCTATGCCCAGTCCGCATTGCGGCCTGGTCACGGATGCACACTGGATAAAAAAAGTTTGCGAAAATTATTTTTTGCCTATGGGTCCTCTAAAATTGGTGTTATAACCAGTCCCCGCTCAATTTTACCCCCTAATCAAGAATATGAAGTCGACTTCTCGATATCACACATGGATTTTGAGATGTATGAAAATTATGATTATAGGCATTTTCGAAGCACATTTTTTGGGTGTTTTAAGGGCGTTTTAATATCTCCCTTGGGAAGATTCGTCCCTGAATATCGAAGAAACATACATAAGAGAAGTAATCATGAAGATTTCAGCCCGACATGAATGCAAGAAATGTATTTAGACATCATTTTGAAAAATCTCAACATGAATGTCAAAAATTACCATACAATTGTCAACATAAACATGAATACACGGAAATTACATAAGTGCTAAAACTTAAGACTTGAAATCATATAGGGGACTTAAATTATTACCTTCGGCTTGAGTAAAATGGAAGAAGTATGGGTGTCACTTTCTCATGTTTGTCTCGGCTTCCCATGTGGCACTTTCAACTTATTGGTTCTTCCAAAGAACCTTGACGGAAGCTACGTCTTTGTTTCTCAACCTCTTCACTTGTTTATCTAGAATCTGACCTCCTCATAATTCAAATTATATTCTACAACACCCACAACATCCAAAGGCACTATAGCATTAGGGTCACCCACACTCTTTCTCAACATGGACATATGAAAGACCGGATGAACCATGTCCATCTCCATAGGCAACTCCAACTCATATGCAACCTTACTATTCCTTCTCAAAACTCTATAAGGACCCACAAATTTTCAGATTAATTTCCCCTTCTTGGCAAATCGAATAACACCATTCATGGGTGAGACTTTCAAGTAAACCCAATCACTGACCTTAAACTCAATATATCTGTAACACCCCACACCTTATACTACACCACTAATACTATAAAAGTGAAATATGACATGATTTGGTTAAACTAGCACTAGTTTTCAAAAGTGCTTGAATCTCGCGTTAATGGGCTATAC